>JAULBY010025606.1:0-17166 GCA_032358315.1 Ophiocytium majus | reverse complement strand
GCGGCAGCGGAGGCGGCAGCGTCGGCGGCGCACGCGGCGGAGCGCGGCGCGGCACGGCCGCACGGTGCGGATGTGTCCGTGCTGGCACAGGCGGCCGCCGCACTGCAGGTGAGCGCGGTGCCGGGGGGTCGCATGCGTGGCGGCGCCGCCCCTCCTCTGCGCAGCTGCCAAATGGGGGCAGGGCTGGGTGCAGAGCGAGGTGGGCGGGGGGGAAGTGGCAGGATGGCATGCCCAGCGCTTGTGTACGGCGCCTGCCTTGTCCCACGTGACTGGCGGTGTGCTGGGTGCTGCACGCGCTCTGCACAAGCCTGACATGCTTGCCTCACACTGTTGTCCGTGCACGTGAATTGTGTGCCGGCGGCGCGATGACAGCGGGACCACCGCGCCGACTCCGAGCCCAGCTCTCATGTGGCGGGGCACTCAGAGTCGCCCGCGGCACACACCAAGCCCGCCGCCGCTGCGCGCGGCACCCAGCGCCACCGCGGCGCCCCACACCGGCAAGAGCAGCCCCGCCACTCGCGCCACCAGCAGCAGCAGCACAGGCCACAGGTGAGCCACACAGCAGCGCGCCACGCGGCGCCACAGCCCCTGTTGGCAACTGCTGCAGCGCCTGCAGCAGCAGCAGCAACAGACGCCTGGCTGTGGCAGGCGCAGGTGCGGTCGGGCGCAGACGCAGCGACTCAGCGCATCCGCATGCCGGCCCCTGTCCGACTTGCACAGTTTTGTTTGTGCAGCGGTCAACGCTTCACGCGGCTGTGTCTCCTGCGTTCTGGCTGCAAGTTGCACACGCCTCAGGCCGTGGAAGGGCGCAACGACCTCCGCAGGTGCAGCTCCGCGTCTGCACAGCGTCCTTGCGCGACGTCCGTCTGACATGCCCACGCGGCGGGTGCCTTATGCGTGGTGCCTTGCGTTGCCGCAGCTGCCTGCACAGCGGCAGCACGCTGTGGAGGAGCCACAGCGGCATGAGGAGGCGCAACCGCAGGCTGTGCAGGAGCCACAGCAGCGCGAGGTGCCACAGCAGCACGAGGAGCCACAGCAACAGGCTGTGGAGGAACCACTGCACCATGCTGTGCAGCAGGCACAGGAAGGTGCTGTGGACGAGCCACAGCAGCACGTTGTGGAGCACACACAGGAGTATGCTGCGGAGCAGACAGTGGAGTACGCGCTGGAGGAGACACAGCCGGCAGGCGCAGCGGCAGCGCCAGATGAGGAGGAGCCGCTGCGCGTGGACTCCGCTGCAAGCGTGGCAGCAGCGGTGGTGTACGGAGAGCCGCTTCTTGCGGACGCTTCACCAGACACACCGGAGCCGCTTCTTGTGGACACAGCACGAGACGAACCGGAGGCGCTGCTTGTGGACACGGCACCAGGTGCGCGCTCATGCACGGCAGCTCTGCGCTGCACTACCTCCCTCTCCCTCGCACGCCACACCACCACGTGCGGTGCGCCCGCCCGCACGCGCCACGCACCAGCGCGCACCGCTGACAAAATGCGCAGCGTCCGCCCGCGAGCCCCGCGCGCGGCAGCATCCCACGCGGCAGCATCCCCACATCGCTCGCACGCATGCGCCGCCCGCCGCCCCCCCGCAGCCGAAGACCCCTATGCGGGCGTCGTCGTGCGGCGCGCCGTGCCCCTCGTTGAAGACGACAGCGACAGCGAAGCGGCGGGGCTGGAGGCTGAGGGGGAGGAGACGGCAGACGATGCGGCGGCCGCCGCCGCCGACTCTGCCAGCGCCGGCCCCGTGGCAGCGGCAGATGGCGCAGGCGACGACAGGCGGCTGGAGCCCGTGGACACGCGTACTGCGGATGCCGTCATACTGCAGTACCTGCAGCGGACCACCAGCGCCGCGATGGAGGCCGCCACCGCCAGGAGCAGCGATGACCGCCGCAGGTGAGAGGGAAGAGGCGGTGGCGTGCCGGCGCTGCGCGGCCGCTGCTGCGTGCTGTTGGGTGCCGGCTGCCGCGTCTGACGGGCTGTGTGAGCGGCACAGGCTGTTTGTGCGTGCGCGACTCCCCGCCCCTCTCCTGGTGGCATGAAGAGGCGGGTGCTGTGGAAGTCGCAAGCGGAGGACGTGCTTGGCGGAGCCCGTGGTTCGGACTGTTTGCGGCTACCAGTGCACTCATTGCCTTCCGCTTGCTGCCGCTGGCCACCAGGCGGCCCGCAACCATCACACGCACCTGCGATGCTGCTGCCACCTCCGCCGCCACCCCCCACCGCTGTGGTGGCACTATCACCCCCTCTGCGTGTCTGCACCCCTTCCTGACAAAGTTCCGCCCCGCCCGTGGCATGGCGCGTGGTTGCGCCGCAGGGAGGAGCAGGAGAGCTCCGCAGATGAAGGCGGAGCTGTGGCCGAGGCTGACACCGCAAGCGCGCCCGCCGAGGAACCGGCGGCCGTGGCACCGGCCGAGCGCACCGTGTTTGACGCGCTGCTCCAACCGGCCAAGGACACGGCAAAGCGGACGCCCGCCAAGCGGAAACCGAAAAAGGCGAAGCCCACACCGGAGGCCGATGCTGCAGAACAAGGTGCACGCGCCGCCGGCCCGCTTGCTGCGTGCGTGCGTGGGCAGCGTGTGCTATCCGTGGGCACTGCTGGGGCGCGAGCGAGCCCCTCTCGTGCGCGCCGGCGCCGCCGTGCAGCCCTGTCGCCGCAGGGGCAGGCGGACACGGTGACACCAGACACGCATCCTGTGACTGTGCAACATGCTGCCTGCTGAGCACGCAGCACGGACAGATCCCGCTGAGCACTGTATGCTCCTGGCTCGTGAGTCAAGCCCTGCCGCGCCCGCGCGCATGGGCTGTCCCCCCGCGTGAGGTCTGGCAGGCACCTCCCACATGTTTCATGTGTGAAGGCCCCAGCAACCCTGACTCCATATGCACGCACCAGCGGTACTGCACTCATGTTTGGTGGTCATCGCCGTGCCCCCTGCGCACCCCCCTGGCAGACGGTGGCAGCACCAGCGACGGTGCTGGCGGCGAGGACAGCAGCCTTGCCAGCCTATCAAGGGCCGAGCTGATTGCCCGTGCCAAGGCGCTGGGGGTGCCGCACTATGGGACCAAGGCTGCCATCGCGCAGCGAATCCTGCAGGCACAGCAGGCAAGCACGCGCAGCTGCAGCGCTGTGCCCGCGTTTTGCACGCGCTGCTGCAAACCTTGCCGGTAGGGTTGCGACGAAACGTATATGAGCGAGCCATGTATGCTGTATATGTTCCGTATATACGACGTACACAGTAGTAGCTAACACTGAGAAAATTAGTGGTACCAACAGCTTTGCACCGGCGTGTGTGACTGATGTCTGGTGCTCACTGCTGGTAGCTGGCCCATGGAAGTGAAAACTTTTGGCGTACATACGGAACGTATATAGCGTACATGGCTTGCGCATTCTTCGCAGTATACGCCTTGTCGCATCCCTACTTGCCGGTGCTGCTTGGCTGGCTCATGACCTGTTGAGACGAGTGAGAGACATCGCGCGCTCGCGCCTGTGCTGCAGGCTGGGCGCCCTTGGTGCTAGCGCCGTGACCTTGTTTCACAGCAACAGATGACTGCCAGGTGGTGGCAGGTGTCGTTGTTGCAGCAGCTTGAACCTCGCTGCTGCAGCACCCTCTCACCGCTCCTCCCGCTGTGTGCCTTGCCTGTCCGTGTGCCGGTGCTGCATGTGCCTGCGCTCAACAGGCACAGAGCAGCAGCTGAGCTTTAGCAGTCCATGCCTGCGTGAGTAGCTCCCGAATCGCAGGTCGCGCAGGGCGGTTGTGTCGCTGGCAGGAGCATCACATCATGATTTATTAAACATCACACAACACAGGACCTAAACCGGCAGTGCGGCGGCCAGCCACATGCTGCTTTGTTGCCACGTTGCTGCTGGCCATTGCGCTGCGGTTGTGGCATGCGCTCGGTGTTCGACAGCGTACCTGTGGCTTTGCAAGCAGAGCTATGCACTTGCGCAACGCGTTTGGTTGTGGTGGTGGGTGTCCACCAGCATGCATCAGCACAACTCAGTCGGCACCCGCAGCCATGCTGCGGCACGAGGGATCAATCCAACTGCAGCACTTCCACCCAGCATCCCTGGTGTCTCATTTACAAGTCACTTGCATTGCAGTGCGTTCGTGTGACGAGTTGCGTTCGTGTGCGCAATGCATTGCGGTGCATGCACCTGCCCTGGCAGAAAGCTACCGGTGCTGCTGCTGACACCAGAGCGGTGTAGACCAGCCGCTCTATGGAGAGAAAGACCCCTTATCCACCCCCCCACCCCGTTCCCCCAGATGCCTGCACTGCCGTCCCCTCCCCCACCAACAACAGGTTGCTTCGAGAAAGAGTGCAGTTCTGCTGTTGTGATCCCCAACTACTGCTCTCCGGGGCCCCCGGATTTCAGGTGCAAATAATTGCGTTGCCATGCGGGCGCGGCATGTGGGCACCAAAGTGTTGAAGTTTACACAGTTGAAGTTTGGGGAATTTTTTTTGCCCAAAATTCCGCCCAAAATTCCGGGCCCCCGGATTTCCGGTCAAAATTTCGTGGGGCGCTGACAATAACGGGTGCGCATCTCATACCAAGTTGCACAAGCAGCGCCTACAACAGAGGTGTGCCGCGCGGCGCTATGAGCGAGCGCGCTGCCGGCGCCCGCGCGACAGCAGCGACAAGCGAGCCCGCTGCTGCTGCAAGCGAGCAGACCGACCTGCCACCAGCACTTGACTTTTCAGATTGCTCAACCTGCCAGTGCCACGCCCAGACCACTGATGACAGCATCTTCCTGTACAAGGAGGTGGCCACCGCCAACTTCGCCGTCGATCAACTGCGAGCGGGAAAGCACTTGGTGAGTGCCCTTCACACACCCTGCTACCCGTTCGCGGCACTGCCACAAGTCAGCGCACCTCCAGGTGCACCTTGTCCTCGCAGCCCAGCTTGTTCCGTTGCGGGAATAAACCGGTCGGGCCCCTCGAATGGAACCCAGAGTGTGGACATGTCTAAGGGCTGGTGTTGACGCCCCCCCCCTCCCTCTCGTCCTCTGTACTTCTCAGGAGCTCTTCTACTCCGAGCAATGCGATCTATACGTCACGAAGGTCAAGACAGATTTGGTGCCTTTAGGCATCACCCCAGAGCAGTTGAACAGGTGGGTGAGCTTTCCGTTGGTAGAATGCGCTACAGTGCTGCTTGCAAGCAAGCAGCACCAGCGCGCAGCAAGCAGCACCAGCGCGCAGTGACGCATCTTGCAATGCTGTGTTCGCAGCTTCTTAACTGCTTTTACTGCAGTGGCTGCGTGTGCCTGTCATCTAAACCCTGCAGCAGTCTCGGCCGTGTAACGGCCTTTTCCGCAACTGCCGCCTTGCTCTGCGTTCGTGGTGTGCAGCTTGAACGAGTTCCAGCCGATGCGGCTGCAGCTCAAGCCTGGCACCAGCTGCTGGCCCAAGTCATCCGCTGTGTGCTACACCGGTAAAGTGAGTACGCACATGCGTGCACCAGTTTCCTTTGCCTTGTCCAAGTTGCTGTTGGCGCTGCTGCTAGTGCGGGCACCATTCATTTCTGCGGCCATCCTGCTAACGCGCCTAACCAGAGGCGCGTGTGGTCTTCCTCTGAGGAGCATCTTGCGGCGGCAGCAGGCTGTGGCACAAACCAATGCACAGCATACACACTAGCAGCCTGCACACCACTATACGCTGCCGGCGCTGCCCACCACAGCTGCTCTTGCCCACACTCTTGAGCACATGGGTAAGCCCCATGCTACGCGGACACAACGCGACAGCTCGGCAGGCAGCAGAGGCACAATGTCACCCATCCAATACGGCAGACAACAGCAACCCTCACACCTCTGCCAACCCGCTCCGCTGCTGATACCGCGCACCCACTACCACGCTGCCTGGCTGCTGCCCTGTTGCACGCAGAGCCCTGTGCTGGACATGCTGCCGCCCGCATACGCAGTCTCCCTGAAGGTCAAGTATGCGCAGGAGACACCCACCTCCGCCCCTGTCGTCAAGTTCACGGCCACCGGCACTGACAAAGCGGTGAGTCCATGGGCTCTCGCCGCAAGCTGTGGCTCTCACAGGCGTCAGGGCGTGAATCCGCACGCGCGCTACGGCGCGCCTGTGGCGTGGCACTCGCCACAGCCGCGTTGCTCGGCCGGCCGCGCAGAGCTACGCCTGGTGGGCACCGCTGCTGGCAGCTGCGGTGGCGGCGTACACAGTGGTATGCGCCCCCTCCAGGACACTCTCAGGCCACGTGGTGACTGGCTGCACGACAGTGAACTCAATCACGCGCCGCAGCTGGGCGGTCTGTGTTCATCACGGAATGCGCGTGCGAGGGCTGGGTTTGTGCATGCGCTGATGTGGTATGTACATATATGTATGCACTTGAAGCACATACTGCACATATATGCATGCTTGCTGATGATGCTGCTACCGCTGCTGCTGCCGGCGCCGTGACCGCCTAACAGGTGGCGCAGGTGCGCAAGCTGGATGACTGCTGGCGTCGGCAGGCGCCCACGTACACGGTCCGCGTGGTGATCTCCGAAAAGGGGCAGGCCGTGCACGAGCTCTTTTACATTGTGCAGCTGGACATTCCTGGGGCGCCTGAGCCTGCCTTGGGTGAGTCCCCGGCACAGGCATGTTGCAAAGATGGGCTCGTTGTGGTGGCTGGTGTGCATTCAGGGTGTAGTGCTTGTGACTTGCTGTTGCATGTGCTTCTTTGGGAGGCGCACGCGTCTGTCATTGCCAGGGCGTGCACTGCCCTATCACTTTATTGCTGGTCTTGTTTAAGTGGGGGGTGCGGGGCTGGTGACTTCACTCCGCGCTTACTTGCATTGGCGCTGCCCACAGTGCAGGTGCTGGCCAGCCAGGACTGAGCTGTACGTCAGTGTCCATCACCAATGCAGCAGTCGCGCCAAGAGCAACAGTGCCAACTAGTGTCAAGTGGTCAAACACCGCACCAGGATCAGTACACCATAGGATTTGATGGCAGCACTATTGTGCGGTGTGGGACGCCACACAGTCACACTGCGCACCGCCACCTGCGCAGCACAGCTGCCAACCACTTTCCGCAAACCACTGTGAACTCGCCACACCGAAACCGTTGTCACCACGTGCAAGTCCCAAGCCCAGCGCCCCAGCCAGCACAGAGCGCCTGCCTCCAACATGCCTTGTCCTCCCACTGCTGCCACGCCCGCCGACCGCCGCGCCCCCCCGCAGCCGAGACCACGCCAAGCACGCTGCTGGGCTGCGCGGGAGCGCCCGTGCCCGACTGCATCCCGTCAGGACAGCTGTGCCGTGACCCCGCGGCAGGCGCCTGCTGCAGCGGCACGTGCAAGGACGGCGGGCATTGCGCGCCGCCGCCCGCCCTGGCCGCCGTCTCCGCCGCCCCCGCCCCCACGCACGCGCCCTCGGACGGGTCTCAGGGCACGCCGCAGCCCGCGACGGCGCCACCGCAGGAGGGCTCGCCGCCGAACACACCGCAGCCGGCGGGCGCGGAGCTGCCGGCAGACGGCGGGGGAAGCACGGCGCCGCCGCAGCCGCAGCCTTCGCAGAGCCCCGAAGGAGGGCCGCTTGGCGCGGCGACGCCACAGGTGACGGTGGCGGGCGCGGCGGCGACGCCCGCGGGGGAGGCGGCGCCAGAGGTGACGGTGGCGCCGGTGGCGCAGGCCACGCCTCAGGGGGAGGGCGCCGCGCCCGCCGCGACGCCGCAGGGAACCGGGCCGGCAGGGCCTGCAGCGAGCGCGGTGCCTCAGGTGTCTGGGGCGCCGGTGGCTGGGCAGGACGCGCCGGCGGCGACGCTGCAGCCGACTGCGACGCCGCCGGTTGCAGAGAAGCCGGTGGAGAAGACTGTGAGGCCTGTGGCGGCGCCGGCAGAGGGGGGGACTGCGGAGCCGGCCACGGCGAAGCCGACGGCGGCGCTGCCTGCGGCATCGGCAACAGCAAAGCCGACAGTGGCGGTGCCCGTGGCGTCGGCGGCTCCGTTGCCGGTGGTGCCCACACGTACTGTGCAGCCCACACCCACGGGGGAGGCGGCGACGCCGGTGCCCAGCACTGGACACCAGCGGCCGGACGGCGTGCTGTCTGGGACGCTCATCGTGCCTTACTTCACAGTTGCAGGTGAGCCATGCGCGGCGCGCGGCGCCATGTTTGCGTCTGTGTTGAGAGCGTGTGGCGGCAAGGCAGCGTGTCTGTGCACCGGCTCAGTTTGCGCGCAGCGGGCGCGCATGCGGCAGCACGGGCGGGGCACACATACGTTGGGTGGTAGTGCACACATGAGGCATGTGTAGGCTCCTGTATGCGGGGCAGTCCCTTGTGGCAGTCAGCCGCAGGCACCGTGGCAGCCCCGGTACGGTGTTGACAAGCTTTGCTGGCGGCGGCGCTTTTGCCTGGCGCTGCCGCCGCCGCTGCGCAGACGAGGCGTCAAAGCAGGTGGTCCGGAGGGAGCTGGCAACGCTCCTTGAGGTGCAAACAGACGCGGTGACGATGGGCAACGTGACTGCCAGGTGGGGGGTGCTGCCGCAGTGTCTGATGTGCCATTCACCGCATCTGTGTGTGCGGTTGCTGTGGCTGCTCTGGTGTGCCCCACGGCGATCTGCATTAGGCATCACTTCTGATGGTGGTTTTGTTGATGCAATGACCCTGTGCATGAGTTGCCTTGGTTATTTGTGTAGTGCCTATTATCTCTCTGCCCCCCCCCCCCTCCCAGTTCGAACTGGAGTTTGAAGTCACAGATCGATGTGTAGGGCCGACCTCAACTCCGACTTCTGAAAACGAACACGTAGGCTGTGCATCACTGTGCGATCATCCCACCAGTTCTTTTTCGCTAGTGTAGGGAGTTGGAGTCGGCCTTGTGTATGCAACTTCAACTCCAGCTCCAAGGGCAGCCAAGTCACTGTGCCATCGCTGCCGCTACCGTGCGCTGAGCCTGGGTTGCGGGCGGCATCCAAGGCGCAGCCCTCACCACCACAACACGCACCACACAGCATGGCTGGCTGACCTGGCACTCCACCCGCCGCTTGCCCTCGCACTTGCTGCAGCGCTGCCACGCCCCAAGTGATTGCGGGCTCGGCACGGTTGCGCCGGCAACGCCTGCTTGCAACGGCCGGAGCAGGCGCGGACAGCGAAGTGTACGTACCCTTCAAGGCCTGGTATTACGGCTTGGCGGCGAGCGGGGAGGCGCAGGACAGCATTCAGGTAGGTGCCGGGTGCGTAGTACGTACAATCTCGTAAACGTGTAAGATGTGTGTATACTACTTCGAAGTACATGCATGTAGTACTTCATGCGTGACAGTGTACCGGCAACAGTGCATGGCAGGCGTGCATGCATGTGAGGCAGTGGTGTGAGGCACTGGCGTAGCCCAGAGCAAGTGCTGCTGCAGCGCGTGGCTAGAGCATTCGCCATCCCTGTGTAAACTGTCGCTGTGCACGCGCCGCAAGCGCCACCCAGCAGCCCTGCAGGTCCTCAGCTGCCGCGCGGCGGCACCTTGTTAAAGGCACCCGGGGCCCAGGCCGCCTGCCGCCCGCACGCCACTCCCTCCAGACAAGCGCGCAGCGGCCGTGCTGCTCCATATCCTGAAGCACGATTCTGTCGCACCAGTGTGACGGCACTGCAGTGCGGCAGGCACTCACCGCTGCTGCGCACCCACCTGCTGCGTCCGCCGCAGGCTCTGTATGCCCACGGGCTGGACAGCTTTGCGGTTGCCGTTGGCACGGAGCCGGACTCCGTCGGCATGCAGGGGTGAGTGCAGCATGCGCGCGCCCCACTGATCGATGCCGCCGCGCCTTGGGTGTAACTGTAACGTAACTGCAAACCGGGCCTGGCGCTTGGCGCGTGTTCTGCCAGCCCACCCTGCTGCAGCAACGGCGCTGGTGGGCCGGCACTGCCCATTTCACGTGCCCATGTGCTTCGCAAGTGCTTGGCCTGGTGAGCGCCGTGCTGCGCTGTGTGTACCACCACCCAGCCCCTGCCCGCTCCTGTGTAACTATGCCTGTGCGCAGGGTGTCAGCAGTGCCCGCACGCGGCATGCTGCTGGACATGGCCTCGGTGGTCATTCGACCGCCTCCGGAGTACATGGACGAGGCGTCCGTTGTCATGGTGGGAACGACGACCGATGAGCTCGACACGGAGGCGTACGTTCTCAGCGCGCTGTGGTTCCTGCTCTTCATCACGTGCGCCGCCATCGCGTCGGCTGCGGCGTGCTGGGCCGGCACCCGGTACCTGCCTAAGGTGAGATTGGCGTGGCCGTGCCAGCCGCCATGCTGCAGTTTTCTTCACTCCTCGGACAGACAGCCTTGGCAGCGGCTGGCGGAAGCAGTGCCTGGTGCCTGCTTCCGCCATAACATGCGCACCCACCAGCCAGCCCTCCCCCCCTGAGCGCCGCGCCCATCCCGCCTCGGCACTCACGTTGTGCCCATGCCCCTGCCCCTGCCTCCGCCTCCGCCACCACCGCCCGCTGCCGCTCAGCGCGCGCCGGGCCGCCGCTTCCGAAAGTGGCCGGCGCGTTCTGCCAAGCGGTCGGCGGCGCCCTCCGCCAAGGCGCTGCCGGGGCCGTACAAGCCGCCGAGCGAGGCCGACGTCGCGGCGCGCTGGCGCTTCGGCGCGCAGCCGCGGCTGACGCTCCTCACGGGCGCCACCGCGCTGTCGGGCGACTCCCAGCGCGGCGACGACGGCGACCTCTGGAACCTCAGCCCCAGCAGCGCAGGCATGGACAGCGCCTGCAGCCACGGCGGCGGCGGCCGCGAAGGAAGGGGTCTCGTGCGCAGCACCAGCGGCGGCGGCATGAGCGCGGATGCGAGCGTGGCCAGCGTCAGCACGGCGCGCACGCGCCCGGGGGAGGAGCTCGCGGGGCTGCGAGCATTTCCCTCCGCCGGGGACGGCTCCCTGACGCCGCGCTCGCAGGCGCCGGACGACGATGCGTCTCTGGGGCTGAGCAGCGCCGCCGCCACCGCCGACGACGCCGCGTTCAACAGCGGAAACTGCGGTGGGGGGCTGCTGGCGGCGGGCGCGCTCGTTGGGCTGGCAGGTGATGGCTCCGAGGCCGTGACGGCGGAGTCGACGCCGGTGCACGGCGGCGGTGCGGCGGCGGGCGCGTGCCGCACCAAGGCGGACTTGTCTGCTCCGGTGTCGACCGTGTCAGACCCGTGGCTTGACGACGGTGACGTGAGCGATGGCGCGTCGCCCAGCCGCTCCCGCTCCCGCCAGCTCGTGGTCCTGCGCTCCTGGCTGCGCTCGCCCAGCACCAGGAGCACGGGCGGCAGCGACAGCGGCGCGGCGCGCAGCGTCAGCGTGTCACCAGAGCCGCCAAGCCCCACGTCCGCTTGCAGCGCGCCTGCGCCCGGGCGCGGCGGCGGCGGCGAGGCTGACAAGAACTGGGCGCTGCTCGTCCACGCCTTCAAGAAGCCGCGCGGCGATCTGCCCGCCCCGCTCGAGCACTCGTCGCGCTCGCAGCGGTGGGCGTCAGGCGAGCTGGGCGCGTCATCAAGTTCCGAAAAATCTGGCGAGGGCAGCCGGCGGCGGCTTGCGGGGCGGTGACGGCCTCGCGCAGGGGCGCCCGCCGCCGGCGCTCGTGGTTTCTGCATGTTAGCGCTGGTGCAGTGAGCAACACGCACTTGTGGCCTGCGTTCGGCCACAGTTTTGTCCCCCCATCCCCCTGTGAAGCTGCGCACACCGACGCCGGCACAATGCATGTGGTTCGGGCGCAGCGGTGAAGCGTGCTTGGTGGGCGGGGAGCAGTAGACTTAGTTGCCTGGGCTCCATGGATGAGTGCGTGGGAGGGGGGTGGGAGTGTCGTAGTGATGGCACCCACGTGCGTGGGTGCGCAACGCCCTGTTGCTGTCTTGATACTGTGCCAGTACCATTCGTTGTTGGTCGGCTCTAGGGCTTTCTGCGTGTTTTCTATGGCGTCAAAACCCCTCTGTGTGTGAGCGTGTTGCGCAGCGGCTGTGCGTACGCCCGCCCTCCGAGGTTCCCCTTGCGGCACATGTTCCCTTAGGACTTGTTGACAGTTTTTGCCTTTGTGCCCCCCCCTGCGATGCACCTGCATGCATGCGTGTGGCCTTTGGGCCGCGCCCAAATAAGACCCTTACCTTGTCGGAGTGCACTCACTTCGCTGCAGGGAAATGTGCCCCTAGCTGTGCATTTGGCTCTGCTCGGCGAGTCATCATCTTGGTGGTTGCCATGAGTTCCTCAGCAGCATACATCCCGCCACACTTACTGTCCTCCACGTGCCGTGTGCGTGCGCATGCCCTGCTACCATGCCATGCCGCACGCGCACGGCGCCGTGGCATGATGCATGCTGCCAGTGCCATTCACATTATACACCGCGCTGACATACCACACAGAAACGGCGCATGCGCTTCCATGCCGACAGGTGAGCCGTCACCCAGCAACTCCGCACGACGTTTGGCTCTGCTAGGTGCAAAGCACGAAGTACTTCATGCAGCCTTAAATTTGGATCCGGTGTTGGCGGGGGGCTGGGCGCTTTGGTGCCATGCGGCGCTGGTACACTGTAGTGCCTTGTAGACCGCTACGGTATGCGTATTGTTCGACTTCATCAACCGCACCCCATGTGCACAGGGCAGGGCTTTCCGCGCCCCAAGCGGAGTTTAATAAAAGTACTTCATGCTTCGTACGGACACTACGCTGGGCAGCCTTAAATTTGGCTCCAGTCTAGGCGGCGGGCTGGGCACTCTGGTGCCATGCGGTATTGGTGCCGTGTGGGCCGCTACAGGATGAGGTGCGCTCTTATTAAACTCCGCTTAGGGCGCGGAAAGCCCTTTGCACACGGTGCGTGTGACCAGAAAATCAGACAGGTAGCGAAAAACAAACTGGGAAAGCTCAGTACTGTGGGAAGCCTGGCATGTTGCCAGAGCACTACTCTGACTGATTACAGCCCCATGTCCCAGGGGACCTGCTCCCACCCCCCAGCTCCCGGAACACCAACAGTACTTGTATTAAGCTCCGCTTAGGGCGCGGAAACTCCTTAGCACACGATCGATGCGTGCGTGACGAGAGAAAGGATGATCTGACACGCTGTTGTTAGCGAACAGGCTGGCAATGCTCAGCACAGTGTGCATACTGTACGAGTAACTTGTGTGACGTGCTGCATCAACTGCACACCATGTGCACGCGGGCTTTCCGCGCTCCAAACAGAGTGTGAAGTGCGTCACCACTTAGGTGCATTACAGTGCGCAGTGCTGAGCATTGTCATGTTGTTTGCTAGCAACAGTGGACAGCATGTTTGATTGCGCTTCTTCCTGTCGCACGCACGCTGTTTGCACAGGGCTCCCTAAGGGGAGTTGAAGGGAGTTGAGCAAAAGTACACCCGTGCTGCACACGCGTGCACAATTCCTGCGGTGCTTCCCAGCGAAAATGCTATTTACTAGGTACATGATGATATGACGATCTGCAGCGCCTTGACCACTGCAGTTGCGCTGATGCCTGTGAGGTCAGCAGTGCAGTAGCTCAGCACACAAGTGACCACCAGCCACCGGACAGCTACAGTCCGCTCAGCCGCACACTGTAGGCAAGTACGCGGCCATACACCATACTTGTTGAAGTACTCCGAAGTATGTACTTCAAGTGTACTTTTGAAGTACTTGAAGTACATGCACTCAAGCGGAATCAATAAATTTACATGCGCCAGCAGAGGAGGTTGGGTTTTTGTCTCAGTTGCTGCAGTAGGGAGGTGCGTGCGTTGTGGCAGTGCTGCAGCACACTATACGCCGCCCTTCACGCTCTTGTCCACACCGCAGCACAGCAAGTGTGAAGCCCCCTAGTGGTACCTCGGCGTGGCGTTGCAGCCGTGCTGCAGGCCTCAGTTGCGTTGTGAGCCGCTGCAGCAATGCAGCATGTATGCACGTCACAGACATTGCCACCTGATAATGTACAATCGCATCCTGTGCAATGAAAACAGGATGTTGACCTGAGACAAAGGCCGGCTACGCGCGGTCTCTCTTGGTACGGCACTGGCCTGGTGTGGCACGGCGCCAAGCCCCTCCACCACAACAAGGTGGAGACCGCATCCGGAGGGGAAAAAGCTCTCCTGTGAAAGGAGTTAGAGGGCGAAAGCTCTCCTGTGAAAGGAGTTAGAGGGCGAACACCCTCTAAAGTGGGGATGGTACTTCTGTGGCACCTACCTCGAGGCGGCGCGCAACTGCGTTATCTCGCGCAAGCTGTGTCCCTGCGGGGTCTGGTTGACCCCAGCGCAGCGAGCGCGAGTCCCTGTAATCATGCCCACCTGAGAGGTCGCTGCGGCGTCAGTGCAGCTCCTCGGTGGGCACTTTCCTAGGGCCGTAGCCAGGTTGCGAGCGGCACTGCCCCGCGCGCCTCAAAGACTGGGGAGCCGTAGCTGCGAGTCCCTTAAAGCGGGACCGCGATGAGGCCTGGAGGTCACGCTTTTACGCTTCTACCTTGGCGGCGGGCACGTGTGTCGGTTGTCGGCGGGCACGAGTTTTATTGATGGGCCTTGACGGTGGAGACGGTATGTAGGAGCGAGAGGAGGGACGATGGGCCAGGAGGCGGTTCACCGTGGCGGCGGGCACTTGGGCGATGGGGTTTGGGGCCTGTGTCTGCCTTGTGGTCGCTCGTGCTCTGGTGTGTGTGTGTGTGTGTGGCAACACAGCACAGTCATGTCCGGCGGTTTCTGCGACGGTTTCTGCACACTCACTCGGCAGTTACAGATGAACCATACCATCGCGATCGCGGGTCTCGACCGGTCCAGTGAGCATGGGAACAAACACCCGGGCGAAACGCAGCGGCCGCGGAGCCCTTCATGATCGGCGCGCCCTTCATGAAGCAGTGCAGGCGCCCATAGGCCACAGCGATCTGATTGGTTAATTCGGCCTGGCTTATGGGCGAACTGGGTACAGAATGACCCAGTTCGCCCATAAGCCAAGGCGAGAGGTGACCAATCACGCCGTGACCATCGGGCCTGCGTGTACACGCGTGTGTCTGTCACGGCTTGGACACACTGCCTGTAGCGCTCGCACCTCTTTACAGCTGC
This sequence comes from Ophiocytium majus, assembly GCA_032358315.1. Classification (NCBI taxonomy): domain Eukaryota; class Xanthophyceae; order Mischococcales; family Ophiocytiaceae; genus Ophiocytium; species Ophiocytium majus. The sequence goes on along the minus strand of JAULBY010025606.1, from coordinate 2,212 downwards.
CTACACGGTGCACGGTAGCCCCAGCTACTTGACAAGCGCGCGGAATGGCAGCAGCGCTTTCAACCACGGCGGGTAGTCTGACAGGCGACCAAAAGGTGCTGCGCCCGGAAGCTGGCGACGTTACAGGTGACTTCAACATCATGGTGCAGCCAGCACGCGACGCCGCCGCTGCTCACACAGACACCTGCGCCATGGCGTGGTGGTACTGAGAGGCTTCGGCAGTCAGTAGCAGCAAGCCAACCAGATGGCACGTCCTGTAAAGGCATGGGCGTGGCACAGTACCATAGTTGGATGCACACAATTTACTTGTGTCGCACGGTCTTTTTTGGTCGGTGTTGTGAGGGTGGGCGTGCAGGGCGCATGACATCAGTAACCGCACGCGCACCAGTGACACTGTTGCCACATCCGTTCTGTATCACCAGCTGCTTGATGTTGTAGTCTGGCTGCGCGCCATGGTGTTTTGGGTGCAAACCATTGCGGCGTTGCAAAGCAGTCATGATGGCACCATGTCAGCAGCAGTAAGGGCTGCTGCGCGTCTTAACAAAGTGCCATTCTGGGTCAGTACCATAAGGATTGCAGCTGGAGGCTTGCAGGGCTGACGTAGCCCACAAGGGTAATGACCGGCACGTGTAGGGTGGGGCTACTTGCTTTGATGAGATAGATACACCAGCCCGCGGCCTTTATCCTGGCATTTCAAAGAATCAGCTCAACTCGCAATTTACACACACAAAATAGGGCTGTTGTCTATGCAAGGTTATACCCATTCAATTTGTAACCTGCTTTACCAACTAAGTTTGCATGTAATTAAATCAAAATTTGGAGTTATGACAACAGTACAGCAGACCATTCAAACTTTGAAGTAGGCGAAAAATACTGTAATGAATCCAATGGGTTAGGCAAGTACAGATGATTTAGGAAAAATCCTACTGTACCCTATAATTATACACCTGAACTAGTGCTGTCGCTTACGCAACACGTGTACGCACCTAGCTGCGAACCTGTGTCAAAGAATATTTTGAAGTACTGTACAGTCTGTATTTGTTGATGTTGCCATCGCCGACCACCCTGATATGGTGCGCTACAGGGCGCAGCTCCAGCACAACATGCATTTATACTACAGCAGTGCATTCCGAGCATGGGCAACTCGCACATCACACCCGCAGCACTTCTGCACCCTGACCTATTGCCCTCCTGCCACCCACCCCTGTCGCGTGCTGCTGTTTCTGCCACCCAGGGATATCATGCTCTGCATGGGCAAGCTTCCCGGCTTCGACTGCCACCTGGGCTTTGAGGTGTCTGGCGTCCTCACAGCCGTCGGCAGCGCCGTGCAGCCCCCTCTGCGGCCGGGCGCCCGCGTCGTGGCAGCCCTGCTGGGGGTGCCCCTCGGCACGCCGCTGGAGCGCCTGCGGCCGGGGTACGCCAGCCACGTGATTGCCTCCTCCGACATGGTGTCCATTGTGCCCGAGCACGTGCCGCTCGTGCCGGCGGCCGGCTACCCTCTGGCGGCGATCACCGGGCGCTACGCGCTGCTGCACCGCGGCAGCCTGCGCAGTGGGGAGATAATGCTCATACACTCGGCCATGGGCGGTGTCGGGCAGGCGGCGCTGCGCACTGCGCGCGATGCTGGCGCGCGCATCAATGCGAGTGCGGGCACGGAAGAGAAGCGCGCTCGACTCGCGTACCTGCCCGGTGTGGTTGCGGTATTGGACTCGCACGCCCCTGAGACATTCCGCGCTGGGGTGATGGCGGCGACTGCCGGGTGCGGGGTGGACGTTGTGCTCAACAGCCTTGCTGGCAAGGGCATGCAGGAGTCGCTGAGGGTGCTTGCGCCCTTTGGGCGTTTCGTTGAGATTGGTGAGCCCGCATGCGTGTCTGCTCAGCGCGCAGCATGTGCAACCTGCGGTGTTGCCTCCTGTCACGTGCACCCTGTGTGTGCTGGTGTGCCAGGTGCAGCTGCCACTTGGCATGCACCATCGGGTTTTGCTGCTGCTGCACCCTGTGGGCCCGACAGCTGGGCTGTCATGACTACAGTGCATCCGCGGTGGACAACAGTGTGCAGGCCAGCTTTTAATAAGATGCACCTCAACTGTGTAGTCGTTCGCTTGTCCTTATGCTGCAGGCAAGCAAGAGATATGGAACGACAGCCCGGTCCAGGTGGGAGGGGTGCTGCACAACGCCACCTACGTGTCTGCACACATCGACATGCTGGCTG
>JAULBY010025595.1:0-17168 GCA_032358315.1 Ophiocytium majus | reverse complement strand
AGCACTTGTGTGCTGTACACAGCCACATCCTTCTAGCATCATGACCGGCCTACGCACAACGCTAATACCATAACACTGTGCCTCTGCGTTGCAATCACTGCTGTTTGCTGAGCAGTGCTGTTGAGTATACATGTACATGCCTATTCACGAAGACATGCATCATTGATTGACTCTTCAGCAGTCACGTGTGTCATTGTGCACGGGCAAAGCTGCAGTGGCAAGCTCTGACGTTGGCAGTATTGCAAGTTACTGTCATGCCTCGTGTTGACAATGCCTGCGGCGCAAGCTTTGCGCGCACCTTGTGCTGAGCGAGCGACCACCGTTGCATTCCGCAGGTCATATTTGCGATGCGCAACAGCGTGTCAGGAAACGCTTCTTGATCACTGCGACATCCCGAACCTCGCGGTAGCCTGCGCAGCTGCGCAGTGCAATACCTGACTTCTGTGCACGTGCGCACATGTCCTGCTGCTGAGCACCGAACATTGCTGCTGCTGAGCACCTGCTGCTGAGCACCGCGCACCGCACACCAACTGCCATTTTGTGCCGCCATTTGGGTCAGGCGCGACGCTGCTCGTGCCCCTGGGCGGGCAGCAGCACAACCAGTGGCGGCAGCCATGAGGCACGAGGTTGTACTCCGCCTGCACGCCATCCGGGGCCTACCTGCCCCGGTACTGGCGTCTCTAAAGGCGAATACCAGCAGAGCAAGCGGTGCAGCAGCAGGAGCAGGAACAGGGAACAGGCGGACTCTGCGAGCCACGGCCACCCTCTCTGGGGCCACCGCTGAGACCGGCAGCAGCTCCTGGGGGCGGGGCACCCAGTCTCGCGACTCCCTGTGGGGTGAGCAGACCGGCTCCCTGCTGTTCACCCTGAGTGAGGCAGCGCTCAAAGAGGCCAAAGCGCAGCACCCCAGAGTCAAGGTGACGGTGCAGGCGGTGGAGGCGGGGGCGCCCCCTGGGAGCGACGGGGAGGTGGTGGGGTGGGTGGCGGTGGACATGAGGGACCTGGCCAGCGGCAGGATGGAGCAGCAGTGGATGAGACTGCAGGGGTGCCTGCCTGCGGAGGTCAAGGTGTCAGGCAGCCTGCGGCCTGGGCCCTTGACGCCACCCCACGGGCGCTCGACGACGCCTTTATCAACGACAACAGCTGCTGCCGCAGCGCCCACCACATCACCTGGGGGTGCAGCAGCAGCATCCCGGACTGACCAGCTGGAGCAACAGCAGCCGGTGGGAGCTGGTGACACAGGCTCTGGCATCCGCGATGGCAGCAGCAGCGCTGGCGGCGCGAGCGGCGGCGAGGAGCTGGCGATAGGCGACGACTGGGCTTCACCCGCAGCGGCGGTGTACACGCTCAGCCTCAGCATAACCGGCGCGCACGGCCTCACACACCTGTTGGCTGACGGCGCCGCCGCCGCCCCTCGCCTCTGGTTCAGCTACTCCCTCTTTGACGTGGTGGTGCAGACGGACCAGTTTGAACTTCAACAACGCCCCCCTCAACTTCAACAAGATGATGCCGCTGCGGCGCCAGCAGTGCACGTGCCGCCAGCGCGTGATGCGTTCCGCCTGCGCGGCACCGCCGCCGCGGTCGCCCAGGAGCTTGCTCGCCTGTCTCCGCTGTGCGTGTACCTGTGCGCGGAGAGGCGCGCGCTCGGCGTCGCGCGGTTGCCCCTGGAGCGGCTGGCCGTCGCCATGCAGCACATGGGCGCTGCGGCCTCCTTCCAGGAGGCCCTTCCGCTGCTCAGCAGCCGAGCAGGAGCTCCGCCGCCGCCACCAGCAGCTGTCACAGCCGCCGCAACGGTCACCGTGGCAGTGGAGCTGGCGCGAGAGGACAGCCCCCCCCGCCCACCACCACCGCCCGCCGCCGCCGCCGGCGAAGCTACCGCCACATCCCCCTCCCCCCCTGCACAACCCCAGCAGCCACAGGTGGAGGCGGACGCGGGCGTGCCGTTACCCGGCAGCGTTTCCGCGCACCTAGGGGCGTTGCACCTGGGGCGGGGCGTGGCGCGCCCCCGCGGCGGTCTGCGCGTGAGTCTCGGCGACGCCGCAGCGCCTGCGGAGCAGTGGGACCTGCTGCGCTGGGAGTGGGTGAGGAGCGCGGCGGCGGGGGCGCGCGGGGGCGGGGCAATGGCGCGCGTGTGCGTGAGCGCGGCGGCCACGGGGGAGGTGCTGGCGGCGGGCGATGTGCCGTGGCCGCGAGGGGTGGGGGGGGAGGAGGTGGCGGAGGTGGCGCTGGTGGCGCCGGACAGGAGCCCAACGGAGAGCAGGTGAGAGGGGGTGGAAATAGGGGGTGGGGGGGGGGGGATTGGCGGGGAGAGTGAGGGTGAAGTATGGTGATGGTGCAGAGGGTGGTGTGAGTGGTGCTTTTGGGTGTCTATGGTCGGGATGACATGGGTGGCAAAGCTGTGCGGAGGCGCCAATGCTTGCGCCAGGCAGGGGGGCACAGTGACAGCATTAATACCAAGCGGGATGTGGGCAGAGCTTGCCTGCGGCCATGAAGGCCATGAGCACTTGGCATTGGGCATGCACGAGATGCCATGAACGCATCTGCGCACAGCATAAGAACATGTCCCTATCCTGTGGCTTCATGTATTTGCCCGTGCGGGCGTGCAAGACCCCAGGATATGTAAGCCAACATGAAGCAGTGGCCATGCCCGGCCCGGCATAGACATACTCACAGCTTCGCGCAGCACAACAGGAAGAGCCGCAGACAGTCCTGTCCTGTAGAAATTACGACATGAACATGATTGTGGCGCTGGCTGTGGTGCGGGGGGCAGGGCGGAGCCTGCAGAGGAGTCGATGGCAGCATGCGTGACAGGTTGAGGCCCCATTCATTGTGCATGGTGTGGGTAGCAAACTCAAGTTTGAACTTGTACTACTAGTAATAGTATGACTGACACACAGTCATCTGCAAGTGCACTGTGCGCATGCACACAGCGGGATGCGCAAGCAGCAGCGAGGCTGTTGCGCCTCGCCAGCGCTGGCAGCACAGGGTGCACTTTCGCACCACACCCTCATGCCGCTGCTTGCACCCTGCACCCTCAAAGTGCTACGCCCCCCTGCCACCTTCAGACCTGACACCTGCGCTGCCCACTCCCACCCTCGCCGCCACACACGCCCAACACTTTTTCACTTTTTATTGCCCATGTTTCAGTCCATTATCGACAACACTTGCTGCTCTTGCAAAGCATGGGTCCGCACAGTGGCGGGCGACACACCCGCTCACCGCCACACGCATCCAACAACACGCCGCGCCCGCGCCCACCCCGCCCCTGCTCCACACCGCGGCCGCCGCCCGCAGCTGCACCGTGCTCATGCGCGCGGCGCCCGTGGGCGAAACCGCCGCCGACATGGCCGGCGTGGAGGGCCCGGAGTCCCCCCTAGACGCCCGCACACCGCGCCACCTGCGCCTCTCCATCCACCTCGCCAGCATAAGCGACCTGCCGGAGGCCGCCTTCGTGCTCGCGCGCTACCGCTGCCCGCCCCTTCTGGCGGGGAGGGGAGGGGGGGAGGGGGGGGGGCTGGTGCGCAGCGGCGTGGCGTGGGTGCCGCCGCGCGTGGAGGCGGCGCTGGCGAACGCGGCGTGCTCCTTCGAGTTTGGCGCGCCGCTGCTGGCGCTGCGCGCCGTGGCGCAGGACGCGCCGGTGGTGGTGACGCTGGTGGCGCGCGAGGCGTTTGCGGAGCGCGAGGTGCGGGGCTTGAGGGGCGTCTGTGCCAAGTGATGGGCCCCAGCGTACAACATGTCCATTGTATAAGAACACACTACACGTGCGTAAAACATACTTCGAAGTACTTTGTAGTATCACTGTGCGCCGCGGCCCAGGACGCGCCCCGTGGTTTGCGGAGCGCGAGGTGAGGCGGCGCCTTGAGTGCCACCTATGCATAGAGTGATGGGCCCCAGCGTACAAAATTTTCGATACACACGCTAGACGCGCGTAAAACATACGTCAGCTACGTTGTAGTGTCACATACTTCGATGTGTGTGAATATACGTGCAGGCTCCATAGTTCGAGGTGGTGGTGGCACTAGTCGCACGCGAGGCGTTTGCGGAGCGCGAGGTGAGGCGGCGCGTGTTGCATCCCCCTGTGCCTGTAGTGTTGTTTCACGGGTTTGAATTTCATCGTGATACGCCCTAAAATGGTGTACTTCAGAAGTATGTACAACCACTGTAACAGTGTACGGTGTATTTATAAGTGACAGTATAACATAAGGTTGTGCGCGTGAGGCGTTTGCGGAGCGCGAGGTGAGGCGGCGCGTGTTGCGTCTCCCATACCTGTAGTGTTGTTGCGCGGGTTCATACAAAGTACCGTCTAGTGCCTATTCAAGACCCCCCTCCATAAATAGGGAGGTTTTAACTGGGCGGCCCTAATTACTTACCCCCCTTTAAACTGGCCGCCCGTAATTATGTCACGCCCCCTTAAAACTGCCGCTCCCTAATTACTCCACCCCCCCTTAAAGCGTCCCCACCGAATGTTCTGCACCCCCCCACACCCAGCACGGCCAGCGCAGCCTGTTTCTGGGGGGCCATGTATTGTTTCACACACTTTTTCACCGACCTGCAAGCACCGGTGACTTGTTGGAGCTGCCGGCGCAGCAGCATGTGTGGCAGCAGCAGCATCTGGCCCCCCTCATGAGAGAGGTCGAGACGGAGGCTGTGCCGTCGGTGTTTTACCACATACTTCGAAGTGTGTGTATGTACTTCGAACTATGTACAGGCTTTATAGTTCGAGGTGGTGGTGAACCTCGTCACGCGTGAGGCGTTTGCGGAGCGCGAGGTGAGGCGGCGCGTGTTGCAGCCCCCCTGTGCCTGTAGTGATGCTTCATGGCTTTGACTTGCTTCATTATACGGCCCAACATGTGTACACATGTATGTGCTTTACTTCAAAAGCACTTCAAGGTAAATGGTGTGTAACGTATTTGTATGCACGCGAGGCTTCTGCAGAGCGCGGACTGAGGCGGCACGTGTGGCGTGCCCCCCATTCCTAGCGATGGGTCACAGCACATCAACTTTTGTTCATTGTACTTCGAGTACGCATCAACTTCGACCTGGCCTTTTGCCCCAGCCATTGCAGTATCTGGACTCAGCAACCGTGTAAGTATGTAACACTCCGCTATGTACGGCATATTGTGAGGTAGCCGATATATGCACATAGTCACACACCATATACGCTGCAGATCGCGTATTTGGGGCATATAGAGATACGCAAAGTTTTGGTACAGCATACTTCAAGTACTTCTTGAAGTAGTATAAGATGTGTACTGCGCCTTCACCTGTCACTAGCCATGCCACTCAGCCGGGAGTGCTCTGCCTGCAGGCCCGGCTTCCATGGCTATGCTCGGCGGCGGTTGCTGCTGCCACCAATCTGTAAACACTATACTTCTAGAAGTATTGGTTGTAGTACATGGCCAAGGATAAGTGCATGCACCGAACTGAGCAGACAAAAGCACACACTCCAGCGGTGACCAGTGCCCCAGAGGTACCGCCAGTAGCACGTGCTGCTGCTGCTGCCCTTCAACCCAAAGCTGCTTTGCTCCACCATGCCACAGAAGCATACCTCCGCAGCACCTTTCATCCAAGCCAGACCCGCACATGCCGTCGGCAGCAGCAGCGGGCCTGCCCGATGGCCGCAGCTCACCCAGTGGCACCCGCGCACCACCGCCACTGCTGACTGCCACCGCCGCTGCTCTCACTACCGCTGCATTGTTCCGCCGCAGCCGCTGCCATCGCGTCCCCGCTGCTGCCACCGCTGCCACTGCCACCGCCGTCATGCCGCCGCCGCTGGCGCTGACACCACTTCCGCCGCCGCTGCCCCCTTGCGCCACCTCATTCTGCTGAGCAGCTGGGGCACGCCGCGCTGCCGCTGGAGGAGCTCGCGCGCGCGCCCGCCTGCTACTTCCGCTGCCCGGAGACAGGCCGCACCTTCACGTCGCTCGCCGCCTACCGCGCGCACACTCGCCTGCGCCACACCACAGCAGGCGGTGGCGGCGGCGGGGGAGAGGCGGCGGCGAGGCGGCCTGTGGAGATTCGCGTGGTGGACCGCTATCTGACGGTGGTTTCGCCGGACTCGGAGGCGTACGCGCAGGTGTGCGGCAGTTACGGGTGTGTTTTGGCAGTTTTGTGGTGGGGGCAGGGGTATGCGCTGGGGTGGCCACCAGGGGATGTACTGCTAGTAGCCGCAGTCTGCTACTTCCGTCTAGTGCGGAAGTAGTCACCCAGGTCAGTGATGTATGTTGCGCGCGGCCAATTGGTTCTGATGCGTCACTTTAGGAGCCAGTCAAACCAGGTGTGGAGTTTGCATGGTGCCTAGCGCTCCTGCGGCCCGTACCAACTCAGTGCAACCTGCCAAACCTCCCACTGCAAAGCTGCTTTAAGCTGGTTTGCGTTTTTCTCTGTGTGTACCTGGTGACCATTGCAGGACGCCCAGTCCGACGGCGCCGGGGCAAGCGCCACCCGCCGGAGCGCGTGTGCTCCTTCCGCACTAAACCGCATACCGCACTGAATCGAAGCGCAACGCACTAAATTGTGAGTGCACTGTACCATGGTCATTTCCTCTCTGTACCTGGTGACTGTTGCAGGACGCCCAATCCGCCGGCGCCAGCGGCAAGCGCCACCCGCCGGAGCGCGTCTGCTCCCTGCGTGCCATACTCATGCTGGAGGACCTGGGGCCCACAGGAGAGCCCGCAAAGCCGCCGTGGGGGGGAGGGCACCTGCCGCGGCGCGCCGCCGCCCTGTCACCGAACCGGGAGTCTGGAGCTGGTGGGAAGGTGCGGCTGCGGATGGCATGTTGCTAGTGATGGGTCACGGCGTTTAACGTACTTTATGTACATGATACAAAATTCAGGAGCATTTCTACGCCCAAAAGTGCGATGTACAGCGTATTTGCCGAATGAATGCGTGCATGTGAGCACGTTGGTACGACTGTACTTCAAGTATTTACATGCTTCGACAGTACGTTATATGGTGTGTCACGAAAAGTTTGTACGCTGTGACCCATCACTACACATTGCTGTGTGCGCGTTGGCGGCGTGTGCATGAAGCGCCGGCGGCGGGTGGTTGTGCCTTGTGCATGTGGGGGGGGGGCTGGGGGGGAGGTGGCAGGGGCGCGCAGCTGCTTCGACCACACGCCGCTGGCGGCAGCGGCAGGGCGCTCTCCCCTCCAGCTACGTGCGTCAACCACAATGATGTCGCCCCAAGCGCTCACTGGCTGTCCATGTGCCCCACCTCGCCACTGCCAACGACTCTACACGCGTGGTCGCCTGTGTTGCTACCAGGCGGTCGGCAGGAGCTGGGGCGGCGCGGTGGGCGCGTCGGACGGCGATGTGCTGCGGCGCGCGGGTGGTGATGGTGATGATGGCGCGGGCGAGGGACTGGCGGAGAGCACACAACGGCTCAGAGAGGACCTCGAGGCGTGGCGAGCACAGGAGGAAACGGCGTTTGCGCGGAGGCTTGCTGCCAAGGTCGGTCGCGTTGCTCTGATGCTGAGCGCCGGCAAGACTGCGTTTATTTTTCGGTTCCAACTGCGATGTAGTAGGAGCCACGCGCCACCGTCAGCACCAGCACGGCTGTGCGAAAGACGTACGTGATGGTGATGGGTCAGCGCGGTATGTTTGATTATACGCCATAAAAGGTACATCGAAGTACTGCTGTACGTATGTCACATGGCGTACCACGTAATTGTATTATGTACATCTGGTATCCCACTGCCGCTGCGCCGGGCGTGGCTGTGTCAACAGTTCCAACTGCGATGTGGCAGTCGCGTGCCGCGCTCAGCACCAGCACCGCTGTGTGCCTGTCACGTACACATAGTGATGCGTCGCCGCGCGTAAACGTTTATTGTTGCGCCACAGCTATGTGGTAATCATATGCACAAGGCATATCATGTACTACTGTAGTATTCGTACTACTGGTACAAAATTACAGCATATTTGTACGCCCAAAAACGCGGTATACCGTGTTAATGCAGAACCCGCACCAAACCAAACGGAGCGGTGTGAATTGTTTACTTCAGAACTACATATAGAATTGGTCTGTGACAAATCTCCGAACTCCGCACTAAACCGCATACCGCACCTGATCAAAGCACACCAAGCTGCAAGTGCACTGTACATATGAATTATATGCTGTGTTTACATACCAAGTACGTTACACTTCTGAAGTACTTCAGAAGTACAGTGCACTCGCAATTTAATTCGCTTTGATTTGGTGCGGTATGCGGTTGAGTGCGGGGTCCAGAGACCCATCACTGACCACATGATTCTAAATAATCAATACACAATGCCCTGTTCGATTTAGTGCGGATATTGCTTTAGTGCGGGGTGCTAGGGGGTTGACATGTCGACACTACCCCGCACTAAATCGCAAGGCACTGTACATGAACATACTTTGAAGTGATATTTCTATTTCTGAAGTATGCACTTCTGTATATACTTTGAACTACATATATTGTAATTTATGCGCTTGGACCTATTACAACAGGCGACCCTGCGCCGCCACCACTGAACCACCCCAACCGGGCCTGACGCGGCGCTGGAGGTGTACACAAATTTCTCATGTGCATGTTTAGTTAAGAGGTTATGTACACATACTTGAGGTACATCATAATGTACACACAGGTAACTGCCGGTGTTGCCGCCAGACACCCCTTGTCCATGCCCACACCGCGTGAGTCTTGTACACCACCATCCACCGCACCGTACGCCGCCACCCCTGAATCGACGCCCGCGCAGGATGCGGCGCTGGAGGCGCGGTGGGCGCAGCGCGAGGCCGAGCGGCAGCGCGCCGTCACACAGGCGCAGGCGGAGTACGGGCGCCTGGACGGAAAGCTGCGGAGGGCACTCGCGGATGTTGAGGTGTGGGGCACTACTGATACTTCCAAGTACTTGAAGTTTGCTGTGTGTGTGCTGCTGCTGCTGCTGCGCGCATGTCCCAGCTGCCCCCGTGGCATTGCTGCCTGACCCTTCATATGCGATGTGCTCGTTAGATGTCGCTATGGACGGAAACCTGCGGAGGGTGCTCGCGGATGTTGAGGTGCTGGGCTCGCTGCTGCTACTTCAAGTATTTGAATTTCGCTGTGTGTGTGCCGCTGCTGCTACTGCGCGCGTGCCCCTGCTGCCCCCCTGGCAGCGGTGCCTGGCCCGCCTCATGCAATGTACTTGTTGTACTTCACAGTATGTTGTTGTGTCCGTTGCGGGGGCGGAGCAGGGCTTCAGGGAGCCATGCACCAGTGGACGACAGCGCCTCTGGCCACCCCAATCCATAACCGCTTGTGACTGGCGGTATCAATATCGAAATAAGTTGGGGGGTCAGCTTGTCACCACCTCCAGTGTGCGTGTGCATAGGGGGCAGTGGCAGGGGCGGCGACACCGCATCGCATCAGATTTGCAGCCTGCGCAGACAGAGATATCACGCCTGGCAACCCAAGTTATCTTCGACTTTCATATTTGCAATGCTGGACTGCGTGCTGGCGCAGGCGCGGGAGCGCGTGCTCAAGGCGCGGGAGGAGGAAATGCGCGTGGAGCACGCGCAAAAGGCATCGGAGCTGCAGCTCGCACAGGCACGTGTCACATGCACGCCATCACCGCCGTGACGCAGCCCATCACTCTTGCGCGCATAAGCAGTGCCGCCGCTAGCACCAGCGTGTGGTTGACACATGGCGCAGCCGATGCAGAGCATGGAGAGGCAGCGTCTGACATGTGTGATGGTGCTGTTGGGTAGGCGAGCACGTTGCCGGCCTCACAAGTTGCCCGCACGGGCGTGTATACTGCCAGCACTTTTGGTTGGCTGCATTTCTTTGCGCTCGCGCTGCGAAGCACAGGCGGTGCCGCTATGCACACATCCGCATGGTGCATGGCAAGAAAGCCTGCCCGGCTACCCTTGTCTCTTGTCGGTCGCCGCAAAAGATGGAACATGCATTCCAACCAAGCCTGTGCATGCTCCGGTGGCTGCTGCCGTGCGTTGCCGTCGTTGATGCACACCGCAGCGGCGCTTGAAAGAGGAGGCCAAACACGCGTCCGACCTGCAGCGCTTTAAGGTGGTGGAGCTGGAGCGCAGGCTGGGCTTGCAGGAGGCTGCCGTGGCGGCGGCGGAGGTGCGTGTGATCTGAGGCGTTCTGTCGCACTGTTGCCGCCGAAGCGCAGCTGGCGAGTCCGGCGACAGCGCCGCAAGTGGCGGGAACACGGTCCTGTTTCAGTTGTGACCTCCTTGATGGTTGAAGCTGCAGCCGGTGTCTTTCATCTAGGCGCTGCCTACAGTGCTTGTAAAGCAGCTGTGTGTAGTTACACACACCTTTGTCTGCCAGCTGCACAAGGTGCAGTTCTGGTAACCCCCCATTTATGCAGTCACCGTCCACGCAGCCACATCTTCGATTGTCGCCCCCTGTCTTCCCGTCCCGCGCCCGCTCCCACCCTGCCCCCTCTGCCAGTTCCAATGCCAAATACTGTCACTTGTGATGTTGCTGCCACTGCCGCTGCCGCGGCCGCTACTGCCGCCGCCGCTGCTGCTGCTCTTTGCTTTGCTGCCGCCGCCACCGTTACTGTTGCTGCCGCCCGTGCCACCCACTGCTGCTGCTGCTGCTGCTGGTGCTGGTGGTCTTCGCACCTGCTGCCGCCGCCGATGCCACCACTGCTGCTGCCCCTGCTGCTGCTGGTGGTGGTGCTACCGCTGCTGCTGAACATCTGCTGCCGCCGCCAATGCCACCGCTGCTGCAACCGGCTACCGGTGCTGGCGAGCAGGCGCGCGCGAAAGCCGCAGAGGACGACTATGACAGGCTGCGGCAGGCGCACAGGCGCACGCCGGAGGCCGCGCTGCAGGCGGAGGTGGCGCGCCTGCGGGCGGGGCGCGCTGAGCTGGAGGCGGGCGTGCAGCGCGCGGTCGCGGAGAAGAATAGGGCGCTGCTGGAGCGGGAGGAGTGCCGCGCGCACGCGCACAGGTGCGTGTGTGTGCAAGTGTTGCAGAGGCACTTGTACTCCTGGCCTGCTCGACTCAGTGAGCGCCATCATGCATACTTGAAGAAGTACTGATGCAGTACGGGAGTAAACGGTTTTTGAAGTGGTGTGTGCGCATTGAATGCGGATGTTGGCGCTGCGTGGGGGGGAGGAGTGCCGCGCGCACGCGCACAGGTCAGTCTATGTTAGCTCTGCACAGGCACTTTTACTTGTGGCCTTTGTTACGGCGCGACATCTCAGTGACGCCATCGCACATATTGATAGAAGTACAGTAGTGTACAGCAGTCCAACAATTGAGGGTTTTCGAAGTGGCGTGTGCACATTTAATGCGTATGTTGGCACTGCTGGAGCGGGAGGAGTGCCGCGCGCACGCGCACAGGTCAGTGTGTGTAAGCGATGCAGACGCACTTCTGCTTCTGGCCTGCGCGACGTGTCAGTGAGCGCCATTGTACATACTACAGTAGCACACGAATTGACAGTTTTCCACAGTGGTTCGTGCACATGTAATGCACATGTTGGCGATGCTGGAGCGGGAGGCGTGCCGTGCGCCAGGGTGTGTGGTGGCTATGAGGGAAGAACTGAACAGGAAGGAAACGGCGGCGTGTCAGTGAACACTACACGTCAGCCGCTTTTCGAACTAGTGTGTGCACATGTATGTGTGCGCTTGTATATACGGGTAGTAGCACTTTTCACTACGTTACACCTACAGCGCACCTACTGAAGCGTGTGTATCGTCATTTGTCTCGAGTCTGGTGTGTGCGAAGCGGTAAGTAACTACGGTAGTGCTAGCATTTTTGAGGGGGGGTGATGTTTGCTCCTGCAGCTTGCGAACTACAGCGTGTGTGCGCCACCTGCTGCTGTGTACGCTACAGCAGCTGTCAGAACTAGAACTGCCTTGCATGGCATACTTTGCCACTGTGCCGATGCCCGCACTCTTGGAGCGGCCAGTGAGGGCAATGGGGTCTGCCATACTGCCAGCATTCCATGGAGTTTAGTGCTCGGGCGCAATATTTATGGTCCATTTGGGCTGGTGCAGGTTCATGAGACCAGCTCCTTCATGGTAGTTAGATAAATTATCATGCCCATGCCAACTTATTTGACGTACGTTGTAATTGAGCAAGGTCATCCCCCTTTGGTGTCAACTGCGGAGTCATGCTGCTAGCAGCGTGTGCCAAATCACGCCCAGGTCCCAGCATGTTGTGCCGCCTGCGACGTGAAAGCAGAACGGAACCAGCTTTTAGGTGGCTCATTGGTGTGGTTAGGTGGCCCATCGGCGTGCTGCCTGCCGCAAAACTGACATGTTGCGCTGCACGCGTCCCTTTGCAGGTTGGCACGAGCTTTGCGACGGAGCAGGGAGAAGATTGCCGGTGCCGCACGCGCGGAGCTTGAGACCCTACGTGTAGAGGTGCGACACATGTCGTCCGGCCATTGAGTGTCATTAATGTCATTGTCATTGCGTTCACAATGCATGGAAATGGCGGCGGCGCCTCATTCACGCGCCCGTGCACCTAAGCCAACCTCAACAGCATGCAGTACCAGGAAGTGACCGCGGCTGCAAGGCCACGCACTGTGCCCCATGATGAGAGGCTGCCACACCACACTCGCCACGCATCCTGTCGCTGCCTCCAACCCACCCCGCACCCGCGGCGGCTCAGCAAAGCACCAGGTGCGCCTGTGTTGGTGGCATTTCACTTCGGTGACCGTGCGCCCCACCACAGGGCCACCAGCAAGTGCGGCTTAAGCGCACAGCTGAAGTCCTACTGTAGTATGTGTATTAGTTCATAGAGACAGTTGAAGTAGAAGGCACGCATGCTTCTTCTTTGCCCAAGGCTCAAGCACACGCCCACGCAGGCACACAACCCCCCCCACACCCGCCGCCAAGCACAGGCTTGCCAACCTGCTCGCGCCGCACCACTGCATCCCTCACTGGCTGCCACAACAAGTGAAATGCTGGCGCCGCTGTCTCCGCACCATTCGCCCAGCCTCTGGCTCACTTCTCCCCCTTGCACTGCCTCCGCTGTTGGTCGGCGGGGACCCCGCGTCCCGCTGCAGTACCTGGCGCGCGAGCAGCGCTTCGCCCTCGACGGCGACCGCGGCGAGCTGCGCGACATCAAACGGGAGCTGGAGGAGCTGCGCCACGTCTCCCTGCTGCAGGAGGCCGGCGGCGCGCTGGCGCAGGCGGAGGAGGCGGTGGCCACCGCGGCCACTGCAGCACCGCCATGGGACAGCGGCCCCGCCGCTCCCGGAAGGGGAAGGGGGGAGGGGGAAGGGGGGGAGGAGGGGGGCGAGCTGCAGCGGCTCCTGGCGTGGCGTGAGGATCTGCGGCTGGCGGGAGGGTATGATGATGTGCACCCGGTGATGGCGCAGCTGACGAGGCGGATACAGCTGCTGCGGAGCGCGCCGGGCGGAGGCGGCGGCGGTGGGGGGTTAGATGGCAGCGGGGGCTGAGCCGTGTCACTGTGGTGAGTGCATGATGTTGGTACAATGATAACAGCCTTTGCAGTCTGCACTTGTGGGGGGACCTTGGGCATCGCTGCTGCTGTCTTGTGCGTTTGTGTGTGCTGGCGCGTGTTTCATTTTTTTTGCGTGTATTGACATGTCACTTCAACGCAACTGTGCCGATGCAGCCAGACATGCAGTGTGTTCAAAACGACGTGTTCACTTCTGATGACTCAGATATGCATGCCCTAGGCAAAACCAGAGGTTGGCGCCACAGTGCCTCGCGTTTTGTCACACAGAGGGCGTATTGACAAACTACCAACACAAAAAGTAGCTCACTCATGGGCAGTTTTCAATCACCAACCGTCGATGTTTTCGCACTAACTGTAAGTTGTTCAGATGTGCATTCTCTGCCAATGCTCTAACTGGGAACTTTACCCTCACTTTTCAACAATGGCGCATTGTACCACTTACCATCATCAACCCACCGAGGACCATGAGCACACATTCTTTGTTCAAAAATGCTAAAGTAGTCCTTCACCATGAGCTGATGTACAGTTGTACCAACAACAATGACGGAGACCCCTTCCTAGGCAATTGTCCAAGACACTACAGTGCTGTTGTAGCCAGTCAGAGTGCTTGGTCATGTTTGTCCGCGATGGGCATGTTGCGGTGCAGCAGGCCAGACTGCCCTTCTCCTGGTAGCACCCCTCTGCCAGCGAGGTCGCTGCACCCGCCCGGTATTGCGCCGATGCCAGCGGTGCCGCTACACAGCAGTTGTGTAGCTGTGTGGGCCAGGCAGCACGCTTGCTGGCGACTCCCAAGCAGCACCAGCAGAGGCTCCAGCAAGGGAGGCCGATGACGCCCAACACAAAGGGGGAAAGTGCGCAGCGCCGGTATCTCGGGCTGCCAAAGCCTGCTTGCAAGCTTGTGTGACTAAGTGGCTTCGTCACTCCACAACGTTTGGTCGCAGCTGGTGTCCCACGTGGCTTTGACACATGTGGTGCAGTGAGTGAGCGTCAGCACACACAAACTCGTAATCATAGTTTTTTTTGTGGCAGTGTGAGGTAGGGAGTCCAGACAGCGGTATATCCTATGGCGGGCCGGCCTGCCCACTCGGACGCCCCGCTCGCCTCTCGACCTGGCTCCCGTTGGGGTCCGGTGGTGGTGCATGGCTTAAGGCATGCAAGCAACGATGGAGGCGTGCTCTTGTGTACTAAAAGTACTATGTCGACAGGCGTACATGCTCTGCACGGCTACTCCATGTAGAGTGGCACGTATTAATTAACACTATACAGTGCGAAGTGTGCCTCTATTGGTATTTTTCTAAATATTTATGGCTTAAAATGTTATGTTTTTGTCTTAAAAAGCACACTCAAATGAAAAAAAATTCTGATTGATTTTATAAGTTGATTCAGGAATATTGAAAATTGTACCGTAGGTACCATTTTTTTGTTTTAAGAGAAAAAAAGTTCTTAACCTCGATTTATTTTTGTTTTGTTCCAGGTTCTTCTTTAGGACGTTGTACGATGGATGATACACGAACAAAAAGAGGCACAAGAGGGGTTTGCTCAGCAGCAGCTCTGCTCAGCGCTAGCGACGACCCTCAACGTCAACTGCAACCCGTCCCTGCGTTTGAAGCAGTGTGTGCAGCTGCTGGTCGCACAGCCTCCTTGCCCCGCTTCGCAACAAGGGGGGGCAGCACGGAGTGTAGGCACTGGGTCTGCACCAGGCCTCGCCTGTGGCCCCTGTCACCAGCATCCGAGGCCGTTGTCACCATAAACAACTAGTTTGTGTGTACCGAACTGGCATCCTCATCCGGAGACATCGGAGCCTCAGTGGGGTGCGCTCACACCGCAGCATCAACCCCAGCGCCAAAAGCCGTGGTGGTGGCGGCAGCTAGCAGCAGAGTGGCACGTCGCCGCTCCGGCTCCACCCTCTGGCTTGCGCCGAGACCGTTTGTGACAGCAGCGGCAGCAGCACCGTCGACGGGACATTTCGGCACCAGCAGTGAGCAGCAGCGGAGCACGTGCACATTGCAGCGGCAGGAGCAGGGGAGCAGCAGGGGCAGCAGCACCCGGCAGCAGCAGCGGTTGCTGCAGCGACAGCGGCAGCACCAGAACTGGACCTCGGAGACGGACTCGGAAATCAACTACAGCACTGTGTCGCCTCCCCATCCTTTCTACTGTTGAAGTACAAGACCGCGTCCCCCCGTTCCCCTCCCCTACACTAGGTTCCGCCCCCCCCTCCCCGACCATGGGTGCCAGCCCCAGCAGCGTCTGCGGCGACGCGCCGGCCATGACCGACCAGGCAACGGCAGACCTGGCGACGGCCCACGAGCAGGTACTTACTGTGTAAACTTCAACTGTGCTGTGCTCAGCGCGATGCTGCGTGATCGAGAGCACCCCCCGCACGCGTGCTCAGCAGGGGCAGGCGCGTGTCAGCGGCAATTAACTCATAACATGCTTGGCGCGCTACCGCAGTGGCAAAAGCTGATGCAACCTGCTGCTTCCCTTGGACACTGGCGTGCACAAGGCCATGAATTGGCATATTTTCCAGCAAAAGAATGCGAACCACGCGCTTTCAAGCAAGGGACATGCAGACAGCACAGGAGCACCGAACTTTCGTTGAAAACCGCCCATATACGCCATATGCAGGCATGTCAGTAGCATGATGCTCTCATGAGAAAGCGCGCTTCCCGGGTGTGAACACACGGCGTACATGCGCCGTATCTCACCCGCAAATATACCATTACCTTTTCTGTGCAACCCACCACTTGTAAACCCTGCAGGTGACCGCGGCGCAGGCGCACGCCTGGTCAGCCGCCGACTCCATATACTTCGAAGTACTTTAAGCATTTTGTGTGATGCAGTACTTCAAAAGTAGTACTTCTGAAGTATAACACTTCAGAAGTAGTACAAACGTCGCACCATACAGGTACACATACTACAGTAGTATACACGGCGTACACGCACCATACCACACCCGCAAATAAGCCAACACCTTTTTGCAACATGAACTACCGTTTTTTTGCAACCCACCATCTGTAAACTCCGCAGGTGGCCGCCGCGCAGGCGCACGCCGCGACCGCCGCCGACGGCGCAGCACGCGCCGCCACCGCCGCCAACAAAGCCGCGGACTCCGCTTTTCACGCCGCCAATGCCGCACAGTCGGCCCGAGCGGCGGCGGCGGCGGCAGCAGACAGAGGCGTTCCGGCAGCGACGGCGGCGACAGGGGCTGCCCGGGCGGCAGCGGCGGCTGCGGCGGCAGCGGAGAGGTGTGACGCGGTGGGCGGGGGGACGGCGGCGGAGGAGGCAGCCACTGCGTCGGATGAGGCTACCAAGGCAGCACAGGTGTGATGGCGTGTTTGTGGGGGGAGGGGGAGCTGCTGGTGCAGGTGATGGCGCGTGTGTGTGTTGAAGGGGGCAATTCAATTGTTTTCCATGAGATGTGGTTAGTGATGGGTTTGGGCGTATACCGTGCTTCAGAAGTACTTGGTACCATGGTACTTTGCAAGTACTTCCAAGTATTTCTGTAGAAGGTTGCGCAGATACCGCATACGTATGTGCTGAGAAACACGATTGATGCATGCTTCACACAGTATAATGAGAGAAACCTAAGAGGCTGCTGAGCCCAGATACTGCCGTGGCGGGGGCAAAAATGGCAGGTCGAAGCCTGTGGGGCGGTTTGTCCACCTGGTGAAAACACCAGTTTTTTTTGCGCGCAAGGCTGTTGGTGCAGTTGATGGCGCACGTGTGTGTGTGTGGGGGGGGGGGGGGGGGGGGGGGGGGG
>JAULBY010025584.1:0-17169 GCA_032358315.1 Ophiocytium majus | reverse complement strand
CAGCACCTGGTGTGCTGTACACAGCCACATCCTTCTAGCATCATTACCGGCCTACGCACAACGCCAATACCATAACATGAGCAAGGCGAGGCTGACACCCAGCACGGTGGTCCTTCATTTATTCCCGGTCACTATTGACAACACCCGGTATGCCCCACACAGTGCCACCGCATCACAACTGAAATATGGAACGGGCCTCTGGTACTTTTATCAAACTCCCCTTTATGACGCGGATAGCCCTTTGCACACGACGGTGATACACGGCGTGAGGGCACCTGTGCAGGCAGTGCGTGCACATGCAGGGCCCGTCACGTTTGTTCCAAAAATCACCATGCATAGGCGCCATGGGAAGGTGTGTCACACAGTACTTAGTGATGTAGTGATTTTTATAATGTTCATCATACATGAATATGGCTTCTCATGTATGATCATGATCATGCACGTATGCGGCATGATCATGATGCTGATCATGAGCACCGCATGCAGCAGCGTTGTGTGCTGCTGCTGAGCACCGCATGCAGCAGCGTTGTTTGCTGCTGCTGAGCACCGCATGCAGCAGCGTTGTGTGCTGCTGCTGAGCACCGCATGCAGCGTAGTGTGCTGCTGCTGAGCAGCAAGCAGCAGAGCTCTGACATTTCAGTGACAGTTGCTGTACAGTGTACAGCGTGCCGTGGCAGGCTTGAGAGGTGCCACTGACAAGGGCATGTGGCGGCGCCGTGCTAGTTAACAAGCGTGGAGGACCGCGCGGGCTGCCACAGCCCAGTGTAGGCGCCGCGCTGCGCACTTTGTGTGCCTCACAGTTGCCGAGAGGCACGGACGTGCAGCCAAGGTCTCACAATTTAATTGTTGTGCTGGAGTGTAGGGCAGGAGGCGGCGGCCGCAGCCGACACCAGCCGCAACAACCATGCCGATGGACACAGAGCTACACAAGGCCGCCAACAAGGGTGCGTCCGCCTCTCGCGCTGCCGGTTCTCGCTGACCTACTGCGTCCTCGCCTTTGCATTCTGTGAGCTGCGGTGCACAAGCAGCGTCTGTGGGGTCCCCACTTGTGTTTGCTGTTCAGAGAGAGGAGTCAAAGCGGCGTGCTGCTGTTGGTTACCGACGCCTCTGCTACCTGTGTGGTGTTGACCTGGCTGCTGCGCAGGTGAGCTGGGCACCATCGTGGAGCTGGTGGAGCAGGAAAACGCGGACGTGAACGAAAAAGGGGCAAGCGACAGGACTGCCCTACACAGGTGTGTGAGAGTGCAAAGCAGCTTGGTTGGCAGCATAGTAGCAGGAGTGGAAGCACAGCAGCACCAGCAGCAGCCCCGACGCTCACACCGTTGCACTGCGTTGCCTGCGCTTACGCCATGGCTAAGGCAACCTAATTGCTTGGAAACAGCGCTCAGCTGGTGGGCCAACATCCGCCGCACCTGCTTGTGATGGTGGCAGTGATGCTGAAGGCATGCACGCAAGCCACAGACCCGTGCAGCCCTCTCTCAGCGCCGCACACCGTGCCACACCACTGCGCGACGACCCATCCACAACGCAGCAGCAGCGGCAGCGCAAGCAGCCACAGCAGCCCCTCCAGCACCAGTCACTCACCATTTATCCCCCCACCCCCTCCCCCACCAACCGTCGCCTGTTCCGCAGAGCGGCGGGCGTGGGCGCCATAGATGTCGTCCAGTACCTCCTCAAAAAGGGCGCAACCCTCGACCCTGCGGACCGGTACCAGCGCACCCCCCTCTTCTGGGCGGCGACGGCGGGTCACTCCCAGGTCCTGGAGCTGCTGCTGCTGGAGGGAGCGAACCCCATTGTGTCCACCACAACGGGGACCACGGCGCTCATGGCGGCAGTGTCTGCGGGGAGCCTGCCATGCGTGGAGGCGCTGATTTCTCATGTGATTTCGCGGCCGGAGCGGTTTGCGGCGAGCGCGCTGGTGCTGCCGCAGGACGGGGAGGGGAACACGGCGTACGCGCTGGCCAAGGCGCTGCCCTCGCAGGAGATTGCGCTGGCTATGCGGGTGAGTTTTTTGGGGGCAGTTTTAGTGTAAGTAAAAAGGTTTGCGTTGGAAGTGGAGGTGGGAGGTGGAAGTGGCGCCTGCGACTTGTTGGGGTTGACCTCAAGCAGTGTTTTATTTTTCAAGAGTGATGCCCTAGCAGGAGATTGCGCTGGCCATGCGGGTGAGTGTTTTTGGGGGCGGGTCGTGTGGAGTTAAAGAAGTGCTTGGTCGAAGTAGAAGTGGCGCCTGCGATTTGTTGGGCTAGACCGCAAGCAGCGTTTGATTTTCGAAGAGAGGGGTCCTTGCAGCAGATTGCTCTGGCCATGCGGGTGAGTGGGGGCGGCTAATGTGGAGTGAAAAGGTTCAGCGTGGCAGTGGAGTGGCGCCTGTGACTTGTTGGGGTTGACTGCTAGCAGTGTTTGATTTTCGAAGCGTGATGCCCTCGCAGGAGATTGCGCTGGCCATGCGGCTGAGTGGGGGCGGGTCACGTTGAAGTGAAAGTGGTGCCTGCGAGTTGTTGGGTTTGACCGCAAGCAGTATGTGATCTTTCAGAAGGGTGGTTGGTGTCTTCGCAAGATAACTGCTACGGCCATGCGCGTGAGTGATGGCGGCTGTGTGGAAGTAGTTGTAGTACTCATTTGCACTTGTGGGCGAGCAGGAACCCGGGTCAGTCCAGCCAGTGTGAAGCAATGGCCATGCCCGGCCACGTACACAAGTAGAAGTGGTGCCTGCCAGTCGCAGGTTGACCGCAGGCAGTGTTTCTTCTTGAAGAGTGATGCCCTGGCAGGAGATTGAGCTCGCCGTGCGGGCGGTTGAGGGTGGCTGTGTGGATGCGAGCAGTGGTGATGTTGAAGTTCTTGCTTCCCCAGTTAGCAGGTTACTGGGCAGCTGGAAGTGTTGGACTGCTGCCTCTTCCAGGAGGTGCTCAGCAGCATGGCGCTGGGGTCGTCCTGTGGTGAGGACGGTTTTTTGCTCCAACCCCACGGTCAGCTGAGCCGTCTTGCGTTGTTGCTTGCGTGGCTTTGTGTGTGCTTGCGGGTGCGTGCGCGCCGCGCGTGCGAACCAGTAGGGGAGCAAGCACTGTGGGGGGGCTAGCAAGAACGGGTACTGGGGGGCGCATGCATTTGCGGCACGCGCGTCCGCGCGCTTTTTTTCATGACAGGGCTGCCATGCTGGAGCAGACATGATAAAATGTACGGTATTCTAGCAGATCCATTCCAGGTCTCACTTTGATGGGGGTTTCAGGGTCCAAGTTTCCTGCACCTGAGACCGCCGAGCTGTGTGCTCATCAGCGTGATCAGACTTGTACAAGCATTTGCTGGCTTGATGGGCATTAGGTTGCATGGGTCGCAGCGCCTGTCTCTGTCCTACTGTAATGCTACTTGCTGCCACCCCAGACCATGGTACCGTAGATATCGGGGTATAAGACCCCCCCCTGGTATAAGACCCCCCCCCCCCCCGAATAAGAACCCCCCGGTTTAGTGAACGAGGGGCATCTGACAGCAAGACCCGGGGTAACCTCTATATCAATGTATATAGAATAGGAAAATGTGGTATAAGACCCCCCCCCCGAATAAGAACCCCCTGGCGCACTGTACTGCGCAGTGTGACAGTATTGCCTGAGAGGGTGCTGAGCAGCGAATGTGCTCAGCACCCCTGGTGTTGTCTCAGACTAACTGGGGCGAAGTAGGGTTAACCATCTGTGGGTTGTGGCAAGGTGCACGGGCAAGTCGGTGGGCGTACTGTGTGCACAATACCACTTCATGTGTCATGTGTGTGCTCGCAACGGATTCATTAATGCATGGACCTGTGGCTTGCCACCCACCCACCAGTAATGCTCCAGCCCAACCATTCAGGAAATTTCGCAACACCCACTGGGGCCTTAAAATCAAGCATGAGCAACCGTATTCCCACATTGTGCTTAAGCGGATTACACTCAACTAACATACTTTAAGAAGTATTTGAAGCCAGTTGCGCTGCACACACAAGCTGTTGCCAGTGCACTGGCAGCAAAATGAGGCTTGCAGCGCTGATGACTGTGCATGCTGGGTCAGAGTCCACTGCTGCTGCAACACGGGCAGGGTACTGTTGACATGTGGCACATAAGATGATGGCTCACAGCACCATACATCCCTGGTACACGTGTCAAAGCATCCCCCTCAAACACCCACGACGTGCTGTTGCCTGCTGCAGCAGTTTCATAACAGTTTTCCGCCTGCCACCACCACCTACAATAGCACGCTGTGCCAGCATGGTGACAGCACAAGCAAACATACTTCTGAGGTAGCAGCTACATGCTGCATGCATGCCAAACACACTCATCAACTGCTTACATCACCGCAATTGCATGCCACCTACTGCACAGTGCAGCCCAGCCGCCATTTCCATTTCACAGCATGTGGTCCCCTCTCCTCCACAAACCACATCTAACTGCTATGCCACCTCCTTGGCCACTGCCTGCCGCCGCCACCCCTCGCCCCCAAAACCCCTTGCAGGAGCGCCTCGGCGTGCACTTGCCACCGAGCCCCCGCCGCAAGTCCAAGAAGAACTCAACATCCGCCGCCACCGCACCAGCCCCTGCCGCCACCAGCAACGGCCCGGGAACAGGCATCTGCGGTTTTGTGGGGCGCCTGTGGCAGCGGTTTAAGGAAACGTTTGGGCTCACGGAGAGGTACAGTGCGTCTGCCGCTGGCAGCATAGTGCACCAGAGACCCAGAACAACATAGCGCCGGGCGCCGCCCATATCTGCTGGGCACGCTGCTGCTGGTGCCGCCGCCCGTGAACTTTGGTTCTGTGAGGTTAAAGTAGCCTACTTTAACCTCACGGGACCAAAGTTGTTGGCCGCCACCATGGCTGCCGGCGGTGCTGGGTGGTGGCGCGCTGGGAGCCAGCCGCCTTCTTGATGGAGCGCTGGTCTGCTGGTGTAGTGCTGCTGGCGCCGCTGCTGAGCACTGCTGCTGCTGAGCACACAAGGTGCAGCAGATCGAGCGCTGCTGCGTGCGGCGCCGCGCGCGGTAGCCCCTGCGCGCTGTGCAGCGCACACACCGGCAGGTGCGAGAGGGCTAGGAGCTGCCCAGCCAGCCGTGTCCGCAGGTTGTGTGTTGTGGGCCGCAGTGATGCTCCCATGTGCGCCCAGGCTGGCACGTCGAACACACGCTGCTAGAGCGTGCCAACGGGCGTCCAGCTGGCCAGACGGCTGCACTCATCGGTGTGACCGTAGCCAGCGGTGGCTACACTGCGCACACACGTGCAAAGCCGTCTGTGGCACCTGTCACGCCAGTCCACGTGCAACACCGTAGCAGGCAGACAGGTTGTTAGGTTCAGACATTGTGGTGACTGCTGGCAGCAGCAGCCATGTTGTGAGTGCGCCACCCTTTAGGCTCCGGCGCTAACTGTGCTGGCCGGCCACTGCCAAGGCAGAAAGGAGCGTGAACATGTTTGCGCTTTGTCTGGGAGCTTGCCCTAAAGGCAAGCGTGACACCGCTCAGGGGATGTCTATGAGCACTCTCCTCCCCAGAAATTCATGTGCGAGTGGCAGTTGTTCTGACAACGACATGCTGAAGCGCGAGCAGTGCGCATGCTGCTCCTTGTTTGCAACTGTTTTGCACGTCTGGTCCACTTCAAGTTGCAGTCGCTTTGAAGCAATCGCGACACGCGCGCACGAAGCAGTGTTGTTGCCCTGACCACACATGCCCATAGCTGTGAGCGCCACCGTTGATGCACATGAGCACACAGTCAGCTGCGTTGGGGACACCCTACCAGTATACTACGTAGTACTTTTATAAAACCAGTACTTCCATGTGAGCACCATGCGCACCGCATGACCGCTCAGTAATCACGCTCCCCATTGTTGCAACGTCCAGCCCGCCGCGTCGACATTGCCAGGCGCCGGCCAACATCACGAGCACCAACCTCCCCCACAAAGTGAGCGGCCTGGCCCATGGGTTCGAATTCTTGCACAGCTGCGCGTTGGTGGCGCTGAGCACTTCGAATTCTGAAAGGGGAGACTCGCCGCGTCCTGCTTCAATCGCGGGATGCAACACGCACCAACACACATCCTCCTGACCTCAGGCAAGGCGCCTCAAGGCGGGGCACACCCGAAGCGAGCACGCATCAAGCACTCCAGGCGCAGCGGACCACAGCCCTCCGATTCTCCCCGACCAGCCGCCAGCCGCCATGGCAAGTCGGAGTCCTGCTGCATCTCCAAATGTTGCTGGAAGGCAGGACTTGCGTTTTCCCTTCAGCGACAAGGATGACTGCAAGGCCCTGGGCGGCCGCTGGGACCCAAATAAGGGCAAGTGGTACATCCCTGAGAGCTGCGCGACGCCGCTGAGCGCTTTCAAGAAGTGGCTGCCTGCCAAACGAGTTGCTGCTGCTGGTGACCCTTACAGAACTCCGAATAAGCGGGTGAAGCGCCAGGAGCCTGGCACTGCGGACGGCAGGTACGCATGCAGAAGCAGGTCAAACCTGTGGTTTCTGATGCCCATGCTGGCACCATTGGTGCCTGGTGATAGGTGGTGAGGAGTGTTGTGCGCCCTGGGCAACTCGAGCCCCTACCGATCGGCTCAACGGCAAAGCACCCCGTGATGCAAAGCGAAGTTGCCGCACTATGTGGTTGCATGTAGTATTGATGCACTTACCTAGTAGTATTTATGTTCATTTGCGCTTGTCGGCGTGCAACGGCCCATTATACAATAGTCCTATAAACCTTGGTTAAAACCTGCACTTGTGGGCGCGCACGAGCCCAGGTCATGCAAGCTAACCAGTAGCAAGAGCCCTTGCCCGCTTCTAGACATACTCACCTAGATGTGGGCATCATCATCTACAGTAGGAGCGATAAAACTCTCCTTTACAGTGGTGGCTCAGGCCTGCCCGCTAGCAGCACCTGTTGCTCTTGGTTGTTCAAGAAAACTTTGTGCGTTGTGTGCTGCCGGGCACGTGCCATCGCCACAAGTGTGCTGACATGCATGGCGCGCTCTTGCGCGCCCCCCCCTCCCCTCCCCCACCCCGAGCTAACCTTCTGTTCCTTTTGTAACCACCTCTGCCACACAGAGTGTACCTCAACTGCCCCTTCTCGGCGAAGGATGCCTGCAAGGCGGCGGGCGGGCGGTGGGACGGGGAAGCAAAGCAGTGGTACGTACCTGTCGGCACCTCCACGAAAGCGTTCGCTCCCTGGCTGCTGGACGACCGCCCGCGCTCTCCGTGCATCAACGAGCATGGCTGTGAGAGCTTCGACTGCCGGCTGGATAACCACATAAACGGCAGCCAGGACCAGGGGTTGCGCGGCTACTGCTGGCGCTTTGTGAACCGAGGCGACTGCGACTACCCGATCTGCCCCTACAGGCACGAGTACCCGCCGCACATGCGCCGCCGGCAGACCCCCCAGCAGAAGCGGCAGCAGCAGTGGCGGAGCAGCGCCCGTGCCGCCGCAGCGGCAGAGATGGAGCGGCTGGAGGGCATCTGCGGCGTTGCCTCCACCTACGACCCATTCTTGGAAGAGCAGCGCGGCGGTTTCGCGGAGGATTCTGATGAAAATTCCGAGGGTTCTGAGGAAAATGCTGGGGACGGCGGGTCTGCAAGCGCGTGAAAGGTGTGGGTTTTATCTGTGTGCGAGGCAGCACACTGGTGTACGGAGCAGCTGTGGCGCGTGTACATTGCATAGCAGTGTTTTGGGGGGTGAGCGAGGGCAAGCAGAAGCTGCGCTTGCAGGCGCGGCAGTAATGCCAGGGCTTGACTGGATGCACTCTAGTTTGGACATGTGGCTTTGCGAGTGAGTGCAGGTGTAGTACTTGGCGGGCATGGCCCGAAGCTGAGCGGGTACATCCCGAAGCTTCGCAGGATGCAGCATGATTATTGCATGCTTACCTGATGTTGTGTACCGGTACTACTAGTAAGTTTTGGGTGCAAGGGCTCGGGCAGCAGTCATGGTGGCTGTCTGTGATAAGGGTGGTAGATCCAGCCAGCAATGACTGACGCCAGCATGCGCCATTACGCCTTCGTTTGCTTGGCAAGGCACATATGCAGCAGCCACCAGGGGAGGCGCGCCATTACGTGCTGTGACGGCAGTCCTCTCGTCTGCAGTGGCGGCGGTGCTGCCATGCCACTGGCACTCTGGCGGCAGTGCATGGCATGCGTGTATCATGGTATGATACCGGACATTAGTGGCACAATGGAGCGCTGTGCGGCATGTCAGCAGGCCTGCAGCCCACCAATTTACATGTCAATCCTTGCATTGGTGTGGCTACCTTCAATTTATACCATGATAAGGTGCTGCTGTATGCCGGTCTCTCCGCCCCGTCGTATACGTATACTGCACTGCTGTGCTGGGGTGCCGACCACGAGTGCAACGCCACTGTCTGGAGGACGCTGTCCAAGTCCTCGACCAGTGCCTTCGCTGGGAAGGGTTCGTAGCCTTCAGCATGACCATGGCACGCAATGGCATGTTGATGGTGACCCACACGCTGACGCCATGGCAGCTTCGGCCAAGTTGAACGCCGCTGTTGAGGCGCCAACCGCAGTGCAGGTCGCAAGCGGGAGTTGCGCTGAACGGCTGGAAGACTTGCTGCCCCGGTTGCCTCCGCTGACACGCTGCCCTCGCCAATGTCACTGGCATTAGCCAGCCTGCCAGTGCGCGCGTCCCAGCTGCCTGGTCTCACAGGTGTGTGTGTGTGTGCACACGCACAACCGCTGCGCAGCTGCAGGAGACTCGCCGCACGCACTTGCTTCAACCTCGTTTCCCATTTGTGACTAAAGAAAGAATTGCAGCACACCCAGCGCGAGGACGCTGCACTAAGCACTCAGGCCTAGCAGACACACAACCCTCGGCCTGTGTCCCACCTACAGCAGCCGCCACCCGCCATGGCCACTCCGAGTCCTGCTGCCGCCGGCACTCCGAATGTTGCCGCTGCGGAGAGGCAGTACTTGCGCTGTCCCTTCAGCGAGAAGGACGATGCAAGGCGCTGGGCGGCCGCTGGGACCCGGACCAGCACCGGTGGTACATCCCTGAGGGCTGTGCGACGCCGCTGAGTGCCTCCAACAGGTGGCTGCCTGCTGGTAAACGAGTCGCTGCTGCCGCTGGTGCTGAGAACCCTTACAGAACTCCGAACAAAAGGCAAAACAGACGCCCGGCACTGCGGAGGACGGCAGGTACGCGTGCAGGACTAGGTTGACTCTGAGGTTTCTGGTGCCCATGCTGCTGCCGCCATTGTGATTGGCTACAGCTGGTGCGGGGTGTTGTGTGCGCATGCCTGGGGCACCTACCGATCCCCTTCCTCTAATGGGCAACATGTGACGAGGCGCGTTGACGAAGCGCGTTGTGATGACATGCCGCAAAGCAAAGTTGCCGCTACCATGTGGGTACAGGTATATATACATATATTTGGAGCGATAAATGCTAGACACTCCCCATCGGTAGCGGCCGCACCACCGACCTGTGAACCCTGTGTACTGTTGAAGTTTATTAAGTTGAGGGACTTGGTACATCTGTGGCGCCTGCGCATGCACACACACACAACCCTCCCTCCCCTCCCCCCACACCAACATTTGTGACTTCTGCCACCCTCCCCACACAGGGTATACCTCAACTGCCCCTTCTCCGAGAAGGATGACTGCAAAGCAGCAGGTGGGCGGTGGGACCCGGATGCCAAGCTCTGGTACGTACCAGCCGGTACCTCCACCGAACCATTCGGTCGCTGGCGGCTGGACGACCGCCCGCGCTCCACGTGCATCAACAAGCATGGCTATGAGAGCTTCGACTGCTGGATGGATAACTACATCGGCGGCCACCTTGACAGGGGGCTGCACGGCTACTGCTGGGACTTTGTTGACAGCGGCTACTGCGGCGACCCTGGCTGCAGGTACATGTGGTTACACAAAAACGTACATGGGTGTTTTTTTCGGGTCAAAACATGCGCATTTACTTCATGTGCTGGGCCAGCCACCATGCGAGAGCACCAGCATTACCCACACGGGCGTGTGCCAAGCTGTTACTACCACTTTATTTTCTTATTGTTGGCCGTCTACGCTCTATGTACGCTCCGTATACGGCGTATATGGCTTGCTCATGTTTTTGCGCAACCGTACAGGTACCGGCACGAGTACCCGCCGCACACGCGCGGCCGGCAGGGGTCCCAGCAGCGGCGGCAGCAGCAGCTGCAGAGGGAAAGTCATGCCGCCGCAGCGGCACAGATGGAGCGGCTGGAGGGCATGTCTGGCTCCACCTACGACCCGTTTTCGGAGGAGGAGGGCGGCTCTGCGGAGGATTCCGAGGAAAACTCGGAGAACGGTTCTGCCGCGGAAGATTCTGGGGATGATTCTGATGGAGAAAGGTCCGAGGACGGTGCTGGTGAGGAGAAGTCTGGCGATGGTTCTGCTGAGGAAAAGTCTGGGGACGGTTCTGCCGAGGAAAAGTCCGGGGACGGCTCTGCTGAGGAAAAGTCTGGGGACGGTTCTGCAAGCACGTGAAGTGCTGTGAGCTCTGGGTGCGTGCGAGCCAGCATACTGGTGTACGAAGCAGCCAACAGGGCTGCTGCAGCACGTGCACATTGCAATTGAGCAGTGTTTGGGCGGGTGAGCCAGGGCCGGCGAAAGCTTTACCGGCAGCCGCCGCAGTAATCGCAGGCCTTGGTGAGATGCGTTGGAGTTTGGAAGTGTGGCTGTGGGAGTAAGTGCGAGTGAAGCACTTGGCGGGCACGGCCCGCAGCTGTGCAGGATGCAGCGTTGCATGTTGTACAGGGTTTGGGTGCAAGCGAGCAGCAGTGGCTGTGCGTGGTATGTGTAGTAGCCCCAGCTAGCAATGACTGGCACCTGTATGTAGCGTAATACCCTTCCTTTGCTGCAGTGGCGGCAGTGCTGTCATATCGGCGGCAGTGCACATGTGCATGCCTGACATTGAGGTGCTGTGCAGCATGGCAGCAGGGCCTCCAGCCCGCCGCTGGATATCCATGTATTAGTGTTGTTACCTGCAGTCTTGATAAGACGCTGCTGCAGCTCGTGCCGGGGGGACCAGCAAAGGTCTTTGTGTTGCTAAGTTGGGCACCTCGTGGAGTGGTGCCATGCGTCGCTGCCCTCCCTCAGCTGCGGCGCTGGAGAGCAAGACATCGAGCTGCTACGCCCCGCAGCATTGCGACGGCAATGATACCTGTTTAGGTTGCACATGCATGTATGTGAGTGTTGTGCTGGTGCCTGCATGTTGTTGCTGTGCGGTGCTGCCGCACACACTGACAGTGGAGTGTCCTTGCGCATGCGCGCCTGCTGTTGTGTGCATGTTTTTGCGTATTTTATGTTCACGCCAGCACTGGCCGTTTGCTGCGCCTGCAACAACAGATGGCTTGGATGGTAGTCGCCGTTTTGCGGCCAAGTGCATTGGCCTCCGTAGTTGTATTAGGCACAATAACTGATACTTGCAGGAACTCCTGTCAAACATGCCTCAGGTGTTCCATGTGTGCAGCGAACAGACCCAGGAAATCACGTGGCTTCATCAGGTTCAGCAAGGGGCGAAGGGCAAGTTCAAGATCAGTGAATTTTAGTAAAAGCAGTTGTACACATATGTTTACGGATGAACTGTGCAGCGTGCAACTTCACTGCTAGCATGGCCAAAAGCTTTGTAGGCCCACATGTGTGCAAAGGGCTTTCCGCGCCCTAAGCGGAGTTTAATAAGAGTACTACCTTCGCTTTGTTTACCCTTGCACAGGTTCGCCGCAGGTTGATGGCTCCTACACTGGCGGGAAAACCTAGACTCAGTTCATCGCTTCCAGAAGACAGTCATATACCACTACTAGTTCTTTTATTTATTAGCACTGGTGGGCGTGCAAGAGCCCATGTCATGTGCCAGCATGGCCACTGGGTGCCAAGGCAAATGCATGGCAAAGTATGTGTACGAACAAAGAAAGGGCTTGCAGGTGCCAACAGACTACTAGTAGTAGTACATGCAGACTGGTGCCGGTGCTCCCTGCAGACTCACGAGTGTAAACATTGCTGCCTATTGCGAGTCAACTTCATCGCTGGTGCCACAAAATTCAGTTTTTAGCTGAACACAGGACCAACAGCGGCGGCGGCAGCAGCAACAAGCGCAGTCTCCACTAGCTACATTGTGTGCAGCACAAGTGTGCGGCAGGTGCATCCATATTATCCCTGCCCCGAGCCATGCAAGCACCACTTGTGCAGACATGTTAGCCCTGGCTGTTCGAACACTGGCAGCCAATGTGCGGCCATGCACGCACACCCAGGCCTTCCCCAACGGACCCCACAACCACGCACCCTACACTGGTAGCTGCCTGCGTGCTCACACAAACAACAGGCGCTGATGCTGCTGAGCGGTGGCAGTACTGGTGGTGCTGCGCGTTGCCGTCGCTGCCGCCCCCCTGCTGGCAAGCTAGCCAGCTGCTCACGTGCGTCACCTCCTAGGCTTTGTCCTGCTGGACCGCCTGCCGCTGTGGCGACCCTCCGGCGGAAACCCCCCGCCGCCATCGTTGTTGTGGCGCCTGTCGTACTGTGGGGGCTGCGGCTGCGGGGGCCCCCCGCCACCCCCAGGCACAAATGGCGCCGCATTCGGGTTCAGTGACCCCCTGCCACTGCCACCGCCGCCACCACCGCCGCCGCCACCGCCGCTGCCTCGGTGGTCATCTGTGTGCTGCCTGGTGCGCTTGCTGTCCCGCCGGCCGTCGCCGCCATCGCTGCCGCGCCCGCCGTTGCCGCCGCCGCTGCCCCCTTCGCCACCAGCCGCGCTGTGACTCCGCTTGGCCCTTCCGCCACCGCCATACCCGCCGCCGGCGCGCACATCTTGTGGCGGCTCCGGCCCGTGAATGACCAGCGGCGGGGAGCCAGCACTGCGCCCCGCCCGTGGTGCCACCGCACTGCGCACTCTCTGCTGGTCACCGCCATCGCCGCCGCCGCCGCCGCCGCCAACACGCCCCCCTCCACTGGCGCCACCACCCTGTGGCGCACCTCCGCCGCCGCTGCGTGCGCCCCCGGCACCACCACCGGCCTGGGCAGTGGCCCTCCGGTGTGGTTCAGTTTCGCTGGCAGCGCCGCCACCCTTGCCCGCCTTGTCAGCGGGGCCGCCGGGCGGGGGCGGGGGTATAGGGGGCGGCGGCGGGGGCACTGTTGCCTCCACCTCTTGGTGCTGCTGCTGCTGCTGCTTGGCACGGGCAGCTGTCTGTATGGCTGTCGGCTGCATGGCTGCGGTGGTGGGTTTGTGTTCGGAGGCGGGCGTCTTGCCGCTGCCGCTGCCGGCGCCGCGAGCGCCAGCCGGGGGGCTGGTGACGGGCGTCATCTTGACAGCAGAGCTGGTTCTGCAGCAGCATGCCAGCACAAGAGCAGCAGCATGTGAGCTCGTATTCTATTGGTTGTGCAGGTAAGGCAGCGGTTTGCGCTACATGCTTGGTGCCGCCACCACATGTGTTGACCAAAACAAGTGCTAGCAGTAGCATGTGAGTTTTTTCCTCGTTAGGTCCTGTTGGTTCTGGAGTAGCGCCACGGCACAGATGGACCGACACAAGTGCTATGCGCAGCACCAGCACGCATGCCACATAGCTAGCCACCTTGGCACATCACACACAACACACAACAAGCACAACCAGAAAAGCAGCACAACGCACACACACACCTGCTGACTGAGCCTCCATGTTGGTCCCTGGTGCCCCCATCACGCTCCCTCGCAGCGTCCCTGCCACCGTCCCGGGCACCGTCCCGGGCACCGTCCCTGCCTCCGTCTCTCACACCACCCCTCCCGCCACCATGCCCCCCATCCCTGCCACCACCGCTCTCCCTGCCACCGCCACCGCCATCCCTGACACCGCCACTGTCCCTGGCACTCTCGCGCCCCCCCTCACCACCCCCCGCTGGCGGCTTCACGCTGCTGGCGGGTCTTGAGCTCTCTGCCGGCTTTGCGGCGGGGGCGGCGGCGGCGGAAGGTGCTGAAGACCGTTCTGCAGAATGCGGACCCTTCCCGGAATCTGCGGCGGTCGGGCGGCTTTTGGCGGCCTTCATGGCCGCCAGCGCCCGCTGACGCGCCTCCGCCTCCGTGTCGAGGGCACTTGCAGTAGCCGCAGTGGCGCTTGCGCTGCTGCCGCCGCCAGCGTCCTTTCTGCCACTGTCGGCAGATTTGGTGTCTGCGGCTGCGGGTGCGGCGCTGCGGCGCTCCATCGCCTCTTGTTTGAGTGGCGGGGGGGATCGGGACTGGGGGCAGGCAGGCATGTGGCAGGAGCAGCATGCAACGGTAAATGTGCGTAAGCGGGGCGTGCAAAGGCGGTGTGTGTAGCCCACAGTTTGCACAGGTCACGCAGGTGCCCAGTGGGGCCTGCAGCGCGCCTCAACCCACCCTGTGCTACGCATGACCTGCAGTACCATAGACACCACCACATGCGCCTATTCCCAGCCCCAAGGTGCCACTCACCGCAGCAGACGCGCCACCAGCGCGGCCGCCGCCGCCATTCTCCGCTCCCTCCCTCCTCCCCTCCCGCTCCTCCGTCCGCCTCTTGGCAGGGGGCGCCCCCCCCTCCCCCCCCGCCGCAGCCGACGCCTCTCTCTCCCTCTTCTTGCTGGCGCTCGCCTCGGCGGCAGCATTCGCCGCCGCCGCCGCCACCGTCGCCACCGCCCCGCCACTGCTTCCATTCGCCGCCGCCATGGGGGCGGCACGCCTCAGTCCCACGCTTGCGCGGTCGCGAGAGGGGGAGCGGGAGCCTCGGCGCACACTGCCGCTGCGGCTGCCGCCGGTGGTGGGGCGGCGGGTGCTGGCGGCGGCGGCGGCGACGGCCGCTAGGGCAGAGCCCCTGCGGAGGTCAATGGGCCTGGCGCTGCTGCGGGAGGAGGTGGCAGGGGGGGCTTCGGGCTCCGCCGGCTGCTGCGGTTCGTCAAACTTGGGGGGCATGGTGTGGACGCCCATGTCGTGAAGGCGTTTCTTGAGCTGGCTGCTCATGGAGATGGCCTGTGTGTGCGCGCGTGTGCGCAGCGACATGGAAAGTGGTGGTGGTGGGGGGGGGGGGGTGAAGGCTCAGGTAGGGAGGTTTGTGGCTGGCGCACAGTGGTTCGATGGCTTGCATGGGCGAAGACAGTGCCAGGTTGGCACCGTACAGGACAGGAATGGTGCGCCTGCTGCACATGGTGCTGGCGTTGTAATGCCTGTGCAAGTCGGCAATCAGCAGAGCACATGCTACGGGAGGTGTTGGCTGGGGACTGCGCTCCATTTGTCAGCAGCAGCAGCGGTGTCCATCAGCACAGCATGTGCATGGCCGCCAAAGCGCCACATGCGCTGGCGCCAGCAGCAGCAGCAACATAGGCAGCGCGGCGCTGCAGAAGCAGCTTGACGTCATACAATGGGTGGGAGATACAGCTTAAAAGGCAACACAAGAGGCGAAGGGGGGGGCTATTGAACAATGAGGCACTCACGCTGACTCTGATGTCCTCCCTCTTCTCCACGTAGTTTTCAGAGGAGTCCTTCCTCTGCGCCGCCATGAAGATCTCCACCAGCGCCTGTATGTCCTTGACCCTGTCAGCCACGCGCAGCAGTGCGCAACAGCGGCAGCAGTGCGCAACAGCGGCAGCAGTGCTCAGCAGCTGTGGCGGCAAGCGGTGCTCAGCAGGTTCAGCAGCGCCCACCCTCTACAGCCACTAACGAGGAGGGTGCAGAGGTTCAGTAGCAGGGCGGGCTGCGAGAGCTCGTGTGGCTGAAGCCGGCGCATTGTAGCCTACAGTGATGCGCACATTATACTCCAGTGCACATTGTCACCGCCTGCGGCCGGTGCAGCACTACATGCCTGCCACTGACGTGTGGATTGGGCAATGCGCATACCATACTGTGGCTGATGCTGCTGGCAGTGCAAACATGCCTAGGAAAAAACATTTGCACCAAGGCGCAAGCCGGCACGAGCCATGACTGGCAGGTGTGACAGGGATAAGAGTGGCCACCCCACCACCGCCAAGTGCACCAAAGATAATTGACCTTGACTGCAATCACAGCCTCAGGCGCTCATGGCAACGTGTGTGCCTGCAGAGGTGGCTGCCACATAGCGGCTCCAGTTCTTTGTAGTGCAATCTAGCTAACATGCTGAAGCTAATGGCGACGGAGGCATGAGAGTAGGAAAACATCGCTGCTTTGTGACTGGGGCAGGCGGCTAACAACCGGTGACAGGTGCACCACCGTCCGCGTACTTGTCACTGAAAAACGCAAGCATGGGCAAGGTACAGATGACACATGAAATAGCAAACTATCTGTCATGTCCTACTTGAAGTACACCAGTACTAGTCACCAAGGTCTCAGCAGCAGTGCCATACACGGGCAGGAGTGCAGCTGCGGACACGCACAGCATGCGCCCCCCCCCCGCCCCCCCTAACACTAGGGGGCTTCACTACTAGCAGCCAGTGCTCAGCAGAGCAAGTCCCATAACGAACCCCCCTAGCTCACCTCCACGGGAAATCCCGCACCATGTTCTTGACCGCCAGGTGCCCGCACTTCACCACGAGCGAGTCCTGTGCTCTCAGGACGCTGGGGAGCGTCACCATCACAGCATCCGCACAGCGCTCCGCCGCCGCCACCACGTCCTCCAGAGGCGTTCGCTCAGAGGGGGCGCGGGGGTCCATGGCCTTGCGCCAAGCGTCGGCGCCGCCGCTCCACTTGTGGAGGGTCGACAGTAGCTCCCGCAGCAGCACGCCAAGGCTCGACGCCTGGGGAGCAGCGCGGTGTGTGGTGGTGGCGGTGGCAGGCATGTTTTTTTGGTCATCCGTTGGTTGGTAGGAGTTGCGCGTGCCGTACGTGGTGAGGTTGCTGCATGGTGTGGGCGCCACATGCACAGAGGTGCTGCCACAGGGAGGTAGGGCAACTGTGGCTGTGATGTTGGAGGTGGTCGGCTGGCGGGAGGTGCCGTACTGGGACACAAAGTCTCTGCTGTGCCTCAAGGTTGTCTAATTCTGTGCTCGCCGCAACACAACCAGACACTGCCACCGCGTCACAGCAACAGGCGCCGTCGCACCCACCAGCGCTGTTGGCTCTGGCACTCCCCTACTTCACAAGCTGCCCAATGATGCACTGGAGCGTGAGCGATTGCGCCCCTCCCACCTTAGTCAGTTAGTGTGTCACAGGTACACACGGCTCCTATACAAAAATGCTGCGATTAGTGGTACCATTAGTTCCATAAGTATTTTCCCTATTGGTTTCAGCACGTGCTACTGACAGCAAGCAACATCTGTCACTG
>JAULBY010025573.1:0-17170 GCA_032358315.1 Ophiocytium majus | reverse complement strand
CACAACGCCTGGCACTAATCAGCTGCCGCCACCCCTAGCCTGCGCGTACACTGCTCCCGTGGCACTAACTCGCTGCCGCCGCCCCCTCCCGCGCGTTTGCCACTCCCGTGCTCCCGGGAGCAGAGGAGCGCGAGGTGACCAGCCTCCTGCTGGACCTGGTGTCCGTGGCGGAGTCCAACAACCTGCGGCTGCAGCGCGAGTTCGGGCTGCTCATCAAGCAGCAGCTGTACTTCGACAGGTAAAGTGCGCGCGCGATATGCTTCGAAGTAGTACATCTACATTTGATTAATATATACATGTAGTGTGGGTCTCGATATAGCGTGAGTTTGGCCTGCTCATCAAGCAGCAGCTGTACTTTGACAGGTACGCACGCACCCTGGCGCCCAAGCTTGCTCCCCCTTTTAGTGCCCCACCCACGCCACCCAAGGGCCCCTTGCTGAGCAGCGCCGTTGGGCAAAAATGTACTTCTGTAGTAGCTGTCAAGGCTGCAGCGGCGTGGCGTTCAGTGCCTGAAGCATGCTGTTATGACCCTGCTGAATGGTTTTCATCTGATGCGCTCCCTCTTTGACAGGTACACGCGCATCCTCGCGCCCACCCTGGACCCGCTGCGCGACAGCCGCATTGGCCTGCAGAAGAAGGCGGCCGAGGAGGTGGGCGACCCGCCGCAGGTGAGCGATTTAGCGGTTTCAGACCAGGGTTTGTTGTGTCAAACTGTTCGGATTACAAGTAACGTACTTTAAGTACTTGAAGGATTTGCACCCTCGACCCCCTGCGCGACAGCCGCATTGGCCTGCAGAAAAAGGCGGCGGAGGAGGAGGCGGGTGCCCCGCCGCAGGTGAGCGTGTGTGCAGTTTCATTGGAGCAGTGGTTGTCGTTTCACACTGTGGGATTACATGAAACTCACTTCAAGTACAACTTTTACTTCAAGTCCCTAAGTATTTGCACGCTCGACCCCCTGCGCGACAGCCGCATTGGCCTGCAAAACAAAGGCGGCCGAGGAGGTGGGCACCCCGCAGCAGGTGAGCGTGTGTGCGGTTTCATGGGAGTACCGGTTGCCGTTTCACAC
Source organism: Ophiocytium majus (assembly GCA_032358315.1). Lineage (NCBI taxonomy): Eukaryota > Xanthophyceae > Mischococcales > Ophiocytiaceae > Ophiocytium > Ophiocytium majus. The sequence goes on along the minus strand of JAULBY010025573.1, from coordinate 16,104 downwards.
TCTGAGGTTACATGGGATGTACTTCAAGTACTTGAAGTATTTGCACGCTCGACCCGCTGGGCGACAGCCGCATTGGGCGGCAGCAGAAGGCCGCAGAGGAGGCGGGCGCCCCGCCGGTGAGCTAGTTGGCGGTTTCAGACTAGCCCTTGGTACAATGTGCAGCAATTTTGCGGAGGGGTGTCGCTGCTGCTGCGAGGCATTCATTGGGCGGACCTGCAGCAGCGGCACACCTCGAAGTACTTATAAGTAGAAGGTACAGTATGCAAAGGGCCGTGGCTGTGCAGTACAACTGCATGTGCCTCATTGGCCGCTGCCAGCCCGTTGGCTGCGGGCAGGCCCCGCTTGTGTCGGGCGCATGGCATGCACCTCTCCAGGCATCGCAGCAATTATGCATGCACACGCCATAAGCCCACTGACACTGCCACCCTGTCGGCTGTCTTGTGCTGCATTTGGGTACATGCTGGGCTCACCGCAGTTGGCAGCAGCTCCTGCGGGCAAGGCGGCGCCTGCGGCACCCGCAGTGGCAACTTCAACACCAACTTCAACTTCAACACCAACGCGCGTGAACGGCGCGGAGGACGTGGACGCGGACACCCTGGCCGCAGCGTTGGCGGGGCTCGAGGAGGTTAGCGCGGCCATGCAGGTGCGTGTGCATGTGTGTGTTTCTGTGTTTGTGCGCGTGTGTGTGTGTATGAGGTGAGACTCCAGACGGCGGTATATCCTAAGGCGGGCCGGCCTGCCCACTCGGACGCCCCGCTCGCCTCTCGTTATGGTCCGGTGGTGGCTCCCCCGTGTGTGGTGGTGTGTGCGGCAAATGCGAGCAGGCAAGCCCCGCCCCCACGGTGTGCCAAGCGATACAGAAGAAAACCTCACCTGGGGGGGGTTGGCGTAGTGGCGGAAGCGGCGGCAGCAGGGTTGCGTGGAAGGTTTGTATGTGTTCCTGTGTGGGCGCAGGAGGGCGTCGACAAATCGGTTGAGACAGGGATGGGGTTAGCGTCTGCAAGTTGGTCCCAGTGCTTGCTTCACCCCGCGGCAGCCACAGCCAAATGCACGCTCTTTTGTTCTGCAAGACCCCCCCTGATTTACCACTCTGCTTGTGTACGGTTCCCATGTGCACAGGAGGCCGTAACAACTCGGTAGAGACAGGCATAGCGTTATTACATGTTAGTGTATGCTACGAAGTACCAGGTGGTCCCAGTGCGTGCTTCAGCCCGCGGCAGCCACAGCCAAGAACTCTGCACTCATTTACAACTCCCCTACTGAGTTACCACTCTGCTTGAGTATGGTTCTCATGTGCACAGGAGGCCGTCGACGACTCACAGACAGGAGTGGGGTTATTACATGTTGGTGCTAACAAGTCAGCCCTAGTGCCTGCTTCAGCCCACGGCAGCCACAGCCAAAAACCATGCACACCCACTCCCTTACTCAACACCTACACTGTACCGCATTACCTTAAACTCAATTACTACTCTGCTTGTGTATGGCTTCCATGTGCGCAGGAGGCCGCCAACAACTCGGTAGAGACAGGGGTAGGGTTCTTACATGTTAGTGTATGCTACGAAGTACCAGTTAGTCCCAGTGCGTGCTTCAGCCCGCGGCAGCCACAGCCAAGAACTCTGCACACTGATTTCTTACAAGTCCTCTACTGAGTTACCACTCTGCTTGATTATGGTTCCCATGTGCACAGCAGAACCGTGCACACCCCTCCTTATTCAACACCTACTCAATTACTACTATGCTTGTATATGGTTTCCATGTGCGCAGAAGGCCGTCGACAAAGCCGTCGAAACAGGCGCCCCCTTCAGCCTTCTCCCGCCAGAAGACTGGGAGGGCGAGTGGCCCCCGCCTGAATGGAAGGGCCCCCGCCCGCCCCCAGGCTTCAAGATGAACAGCGCAAATGTGGCGCTGCTGCGGCGCATGGGGGTTAAGATCCCGGGTCTTGACACGGCCGAAGGCGCGGCAGAAGTTGAAGTTGAGGCAGAGGGAGAGAGCAGCGCTGGTGGCGGCGCGGCGGAGGAAGGGCGTGACGCGGAGGCGTGAGGCGGCGGTCCACGGCTGCTGCCGCTGCTGCTGCTGCTTGAGTTCAAAGCCACAGCACTGTTGCTGGTGATGCGTTGGCGTACTTCAACTACAGTGAACCTCAATTTGAAGGAAAAATTGCACCTGTAGCCGACTCTGACAATCAGCACCAGCGCGCATGTTGCTGCCTGTGCAGGGTTGCCGATGGCACCTGCACTGGTGGCCGGTGTCAGTGGCAGTGGCCGACAGAGCGGCAGCTGGGCGCCGTTCGCATTTTTCCGTTGCTGCTGGGTGGTGGAGGCCGCTTTGCTCGTCACGACACTGTTGCCAGCAGTGATGACTGCGGGGTGTCGAGTGCATTACGTTGATCTGCTCACGCACACGTGATCCCGCCCTTTTATGTTTACATATCACGCGTTACTACTTTCAAATACCCAGCAATATGTGCATGGCCAATGGCAGGCATGCACACTTGTATGCTTGTGCATTTCCTGTCCTGTAATGTGTGCTCGTTGCTGTTTTGCCAAATGACAATGGCGCGGTGTGTGCTGTCGACCCTGCACCCTCCAGAGGTAGCCAGTTCCTATGCTGTGCATGGTGCCCCCCGCATGCGTCAGCTCCGCTTGCTGGTGCCTTATGCATCTTGACACACTGCCAAAAGTCACAGTGCCGGCACTGCAACACACAGCAAACCTATGTTTGTGCGCGTGGCATTGTCATGTTGTGTGGACAGCCCGTGACTTTGAACCCGAGTTCTGTGCACTATCATATGGCTTTCTCCACAGCTTGCGTGACGAGGGTGCCTACAGTGTAGTTTCTTACACTTGTGTTTTACAGTGCAGTTTCAGTATCGTCCCTGGTAATGCCACAGACTACATGCACCCCCTCGTGTGCGGGCGATGCAGGCATCACTACAGAAATGCAACACACGATGCAAGCCTGAAAATGCGCCAAATGGCGTGTGCACAGGCTCGTTAGTCCAGGACCCGCGCTTCCTGTTCAGACCAGCATTTTCTCCTCCACAACCCGACCTTTTCACCTCTTGCACTGGTTTACAAACCTTGCCGCCCAGCCGCTGGATCCCCCCCCCCCCCCCCCCCCCCCCCCCCCCCCCCCACCCCCCCCCCTCCCCCCAGCCCCCCCCCCCCATAGACACGGTCCTGGAACAGTCCCGCGAACCTCCAAAAGCCTCCGCAGATGAGATCTGGCTGGGCTGCTCTCACGCCTCTCCTCGCAGGCGGCACACCACACAGCACGGCAGCACCACAAGACCAAGCCAACCCAGCAGCAGCAATGGCTGATGTAAGTCTCCCCCCCCCCCCACACACCACCTGCCTGCATCCCCCGTCTCGCACCTCCGCCGCTGACCACCAGGCTCCGCTGCCTCTGCTGCCTCCTTTTTGCCATCCTCACAGGAGGGAGGTTACGACCCGCGAAGGTCCAAGGTCAGCCCCGACAAGCTGGCCGCCTTCATCCGCCAGCCCATCACGGGGGACCTGCAGGAGGTGCCGGGCATCGGCCCCGCGGCGGTCAAGAAGCTGGCGGAGGGGGAGGGAGCCAACAAGGTGAGAGAGCATCAAACCCACCAACGGTGGTTTTTCTGTCCCAAACAAGTTGCAGTTGACACGTGGGTGGGGGGGGGGCGGTGCCCTGGCGGGGGGCGGGCGGGGGGCGGTGGTGCGTGATGCCGGCAGGGCGGCGGTCTGCTGCACCAGAGAGCCCGCGTGCCCGTGGGTTCGCCGTGTGGTGTTGCGGCGCTTTGGTGGAAGCGAACGAACTCGGAAGGAGCAGCTCGAAACAGCAGCACACACCTAGATTGTGTGGGGTGAGCAGCAGTGCTCATGTCCCCATGCTTGTGCTGCCGGCCACCGTGCCAGTCGTAGCCGGTCTGGTGGCGTTTGAAGGTGGGCTCGGCGGAGGGGGCGAGGGGGTGCGAAACGCACATGGCAGAGAACCATTTCCATCAGCTGAGTACCACGCCACACAGACACTGCTCTGTGTGTGTGTCGCTGTGGGTGCCACCCTTACTAGCACCAACCAAGAAAGCTTATGGCAGTGAGTGGTCTCGCACATGCTAAAATGTCCACATATGCATTAGCGTGTTTTTTTTCGAAGCACGGCGCCTCGGTGGCGCTGGCTGCCCGTGCACTAGTGTCGGTGCGCGTGTGGCGGCGGTGCCACCTGGGAGCGGGGGGGACACAGCACTCATTTGGCAAGCATCGCTGTCTTCAAGGCAGCACCAGCAAACGATGCGGGAAGGGAGGGAGAGGGTAGCGGTGCCGCGTCACTGCTGCCCTCCCCCCCGCGGGGGGGGATGTTGCCACAGCCTTGCCGCTCCTGCCCGCCCGCATGGCCGGTTCTCTGTCCACGAACCACTGGTGACAACTAGTTCAGTACGAGTCACCACGACTCAAACAGAACATGGTACATTGGAAATATAAAATAACAAAGCCGTCTTTCACGCTGGTAGTGGGAGCGCACGTGTGCGCAACAGTAAACAAGAGGAGGGTGCGCGAGCTGTTTGGTTTGCGATGTGCGACGTGAAGCCGTCTGCCTGTCTTTCACACAGTGCACGTAAACGCATGCTGTGGTGTGACCTGTTAACCCCTATCCCCACCCCTGTCGGCAAGGGCACCTAGAGCTTTATTGCCCCTAGATGCACTTGTGATACCAAATCCACAGTGCACTTGTTATATTGTGCGGGGTGATGTCACACCCCCAAACCCCGCAACATGTAGAGACCCGCACCACATGGAATGTAGGCTTACTATACATTTGTATACAGTCATGTGGTACGTGCCAGCTGCATGGACCCCGCACTGTACCGTGAACCGCACTGTTCCAAAGCGCACTATATCACGACTGCACTGTACCTATCTATATCGCTAGCAGGACGCGCACACGCGTGCTCAGCAGTGCTGGGTGCAACACGCTGTGCGGTCTCTGCGTTTGAACTCGAGTGTGCTGCCTCTCTTTCACTCCATGCACGTAAACACATGGTGTGGCCTATCACGTGAAGCCCCAACCCTATCCCTTTAGGCGGCGGCACCTATACCGTTGTTGCTCCTAGAGCCGCTTATGACGTTATTCTATCTATCTTTATCGCTAGCAGGAGGCGCGTACACGTGCTCAGCAGCAAAGTTGGAGGAGGGATGCACAAGCTGTGCCGTTTCTGCACTTTCAGTAGAGTATGTTGCGTGTCTTTTGCACAATCCACGCGAACACACGTTGTGGCCTGATACTTTGAAAATCGTGAGCCCCCAACCCTACCTCTTTCGGTTGGGACACCTACAGTAGACCTTTGTGTTGCTCCAAGAGTAGCTTTTCACGTGCAGGAGCCGGCGCCGCTGGCCGCCCCAGCCCACCTTCAAGCCATTAGCGGACAGAGCCAGCCACGCAAAGTTTGGCGCCACAACGTAATGCCGCACGACATACCTGTGTACACCCACACTTCGAAGTATATTCATATGTACTACTGTAGAAGTGTATATACAGTACATGCACATGTACAGTGTTAGAAACCTGAAAGTTACCTGCAAAGGTTGCTAACCCAGGCACTGCCCCCCCCCCCCACCCCACACGCCGACGTGCCCCTCGTTGGCTAAGCTACTTCAGAGTTCATGACCAACAAGTAGTGATTGGTCACAGCGTATAATTATTGCATTATACGCCGTTTAACGTATGTAAATACGCCGTATAACGTATACAGATGAACGTATTTTATACGGCAAATGCGCCGTATATCGCGTTTTTGGGCGTAGAAATAGGTCGTATTTTGAACAACGTATAAAATTACGTTCTACGCCATGACCCATCACTACCAACAAGGCTTCCTTGTGTAATGCTGCAACAGGCGCCCATGCGAGCTTTCACAGGTTTTTGTGAAACAGCACGCGTGAACGTATACCTATACCTTTAGAAGAAATGCTACAGTTGTAAATGCGAGTGTATGTATATTTAGATAGCACATACTTCATGTATTTGTAAATACAGTACACATACAGTGGTACTGTATGTGACAACTAATCTAGGAGCGATATTGCAGGTCTCCCCGCCGGTAGGGGCCGCCACCCTGGGGTGGACCCATGCAAGGGGGCGAACAAAGCAACATGGCGCCTACAAGGGCAGCAAATGCCTACTTCGGCAGTATTTTTGTACACTGTAGTTTCATTTATTTGCACTTGTGGGCGTGCAACAGCCCATGTCATGTATGCCAGCATGCCCACTGGTGGCATGGCAGATGAATGGCAGTAGTATGTATCAACAGTATCACGCCTTCAGCACATACTGTGCAGCTGCAAGAGCGTGGCTTGAAATCATGCCCATGCATTTATAAATGGTGTGTGCCATTTTTGCAGGTGGTGAACAAGTACCAGCTCATAGGCAAGTTCCTGTCGCTCAAGGGCGCGGACGAGGACGGCGCCACCATACAGTCTCAAAATTGTGCTCATGAATTCATGAATTTTTTGGTGTTCACAGGTGGTGAACACGTACCAGCTCATTGGCAAGTTCCTGTCCCTCAAGGGCGCGGACGAGGACGGCGCCACCATACAGATGCTTTCGACCTGCAGTATTTGCTGATGAATTCATGATTGTTTTGTGTTTTCACAGGTGGTGAACACGTACCAGCTGATTTGCAAATGCCTGTGAGGGCGCTTACTGTGAAGGGAGAGCCAGATTGACAATTAAGCCAGTACTGACCAAAGACGTCAAGTGAGGGCGCTTACTGTGAAGGGAGAGCCAGATTGACAATTAAGCCAGTACTGACCAAAGACGTCAAGTAACAGTATTATTTCAACATCTTGTGGGCACCCTACTTTCTAAGGGACAACCACATGCTCTTACACCCTAGTACTGTACCTAATTCGACCCTACATTGTTCACATGAATTGTTTTTCTCCTTTCACAGGTGGTTAACACGTACCAGCTGATAGGCAAGTTCCTGTCGCTTAAGGGCGCGGACGAGGACGGCGCCACCATACAGACCGTGGAGCACTGCGACCGCTTCTGGTACTGGCTCAAGGAGGCCGGCATCTCCTCCTACCGCAGCGGCATCGTCAACGCCATCGCCGAGAAGGCAAACACGTGGCTGCCCGGCATCTACGACGACTCGCAGTACGAGGCGTAACTGCCGAAACCGCCGTACCCGCCGCACTCCACTGTGTGTCTGCTGAGCACTGCACACAGTACGGGTGCTCAGCAGCAGCACCGCAAGTGCTGGTGCCCAGGGGGCGTGTGCTTACCATTGCGCAGGCGTGCTGTCGCCGAGCGTAGCTGCCGTGGCTGCCGCAGCCGTTGCGGCGGCAGCATGCCGCCGCAACACAGTGCCGCTTTCGCACACACTGGTCTCTTTGCAGCTCGTGGGCGGTTGAACTGGGCCACCAGTGTTGGCAACACCGCCTGCACCAGCTGCAGAGCTCCTTGCATGGCACTCCAAAGTGGCCATTCGCCGCTGCACAAGCAGCACCTGAGCGCCAGCGCTCTGGCTGCCAACCAACACAGCTGCGCCTAGCCTCGGTTGAGTCCAGGGGGCTGGGTGGGGGGGTGGCTGTGCTGCCGTGGCAGCAGTGCACATTCGTGCCATTGTCATTGTGCCACAGACAGCCCACGTGGTCTCACTGGAAGTGCGAGCAACTGGCAGCAGCCCCCCTGCTGTGTGCTGTGCGCCTTCCTTTCTGTTCTTGGGGCAATGTAACTCCATGACCCGCAGCACGTGGTGTAGCCGATGACGCTGTTCCCTGTGCTGCTGTTGCCTGCTGCTTAGGGGTGGCGGACTGCATGCTGTGATTGCGGCATATGGTATATACCATTGGTAACAAGCCTCACCATGAGTTGTCGAGTGCATGCACTTCGTACTGTGTACAGTAGTGTGCCTGTAGTTTGACTTGAGTGTCCTTGGAGCTTGGCATGCACACTGTGTTTGCGCATATGCATGCGTGTACAAGCACCACAGGTACCGTCTTTACTGCACCGACAGCTTGTAGTGCTGCAGTAGCCAGGTGCCAGACTACGCGCACGCATGCGGGGCCAACTTCAGTGTGTACCGAGTATCGCAGTCTAAGACTTTAAGACTGTCTTGCGCTACGGCGTTACAACGTCACGGTACGTAGTAGTCATGCTGCCACTGTAGCAGTTGCGCACACTGTGGCACTGTGGGGCTTTCCGCGCCTCAAGCGGAGTTCAACGTAACTCTGTTGAAATAAAGAATCGGCACCGGCGCCGCGGTAGAAAGTAAAAGGTGACGCGACATGGAAGTCTAGAGCTGCACAACTTGCAGTTGCACTTAGGTATGATAATCCTGAAGCATATGGTATGCCATGGCAGGAGGGCTCTGTCGCCACGTACACCTGCTGCATGTGTGCACATGGGTCATCACAGGCATGCACTGACCACTTGCATTATTTAAGTTGCAAGGAGCCCCGGTGGGGCCCTGATTTTCTACTGCACTGTAGCTCCTAGAGCTGCCCATTGATGACAGCGGCACTCGTCGAGTGCCCAGGCACCCACCTGGCTCGGCACACTCTGTCAGGCTGGCATGGCGGCCAGATTCAGTGAACACAGGGGAAGGGCGTGTGTTGCCTACGGCCCTCACGCGTTGCAATAGCTCAACTGCACTTGGAAGCAGGAAGATTCAGAACAGCTTTCGCAAGTCATGGCAGATGCTGAAAGAGTGACTCAGGAGCAGCAACGCAGTGTGCCACAGCACTGTACCCACCCACACCACGTTTGTATTGGAGCAAAGCCGTGAGCACGTGCTAACATGCACACAGTGTGGCACTGTGGGTGCCATTGGTGACTGGGAGATGACCACCCGTCAGATTAAGTGCCGCAATAATTATACTAGCTTAAAAAGCCAAAACGACAATGCGCCAGCCCGCCATGCCTGAGTCATGAGGTCACCACTAGCTGGCAGTGCCAGACTGTCAGTCAGTGTAGCAACGCGCACGCTCTGCAGAGTCAAGCTGTGCTGGTTGCGACTTGCTGATATGCTCTGACAACAAGCTAGCTTGTAACTTGGCCTTCCCCCTCAATCTGCTGCGGGTGGTGCGTACAAGCCGTGTGGCATGCTGCAGTGGCTGGTAGTCAGCCATGCCGCTGGAAAAGAAGGTGCATACAACTGAGGCGGCAATCATGACCAAACTAAGAAAAATCAGCAATCCCCCTACAAGCTGCTGTGACTGCGGGCTGTCAGACACATCCACCTTCATAAGCAGCGCATTCATGCTGGTCAAGAAAACAACAATGCCTCCCAGCAAGTACTGGTAGTACACGGCTCGCTCCCTGTGTGGGCGCCAGAGCAAAAATGCCACCAGCGATGCGAATGCAAGGAGCACTGACGCCGCCGCTTGGCCTGCAGTACCTGGCATGACAAACTGCAGGAGACACATGTACAGAGCACACAGAGGGAGACCACAAATACAGCTTCAAGGTCAGAATTACAGAAGCTGACAAAGAGTACTCGTACGTTCAACAGGGAGTGCCGCAGTCACTTGTAGGTAACATCGATTCTTACCTTCACGGTTGTGGCATGCCACATTCGCTTATTCAGCATTGACAGTCTGCCATAGCCGTTTGCCATTGTCATACATCTGCGTTGCAATAATATGTAGTACTACTGTAGCACTTATAGAAGTACATTTAACTTGAAGTAGTATATACTTCAAGTGTACGATTAGTACTGAGTAACTCTGCTCAGTCTGACTCATGAAACCTGCCAGTGCGCACTGGTGCACCGTACCTGTACTTATGTGCAGTAAAACGAGTTCTATAGTGAAATACCACGGCGCTGCCAGGCATTGCCGAGACAGTGTCACCTACAAAAGTTCCGAACTATAATACTTGACGCATTCCACAGGTAGAATGGGAACTCACCACCAGGAAGCCCGTAAACAGGAGTCGCCGCGCAAACTCTGCCAGCTCCCACCACTCCGCCCTCTCAATGTACTGCTCCCATATGAAGGAGGAGGCTTGCAGCATAGAGTTGGTGCTAGCACTGGCAGCAGCAACCTCTACAGTTCCCACTGGTGTACCGCTGTGCGTGCTGGGCACCGTGCCTTTGGGCGGGCAGCCGGCCTGCTGGTGAGTTGAGCTCGAGCTCTGCCGACGCTTCCGAAGCAGCAGGTACAGGTACAGTGCCGGAATGCCGAACGGGTACACAAACGCCATGGCGAGCGCATACCCGAAGTAGGACCAGTACGTGTGGTCGTAGCAGATGATAGCGTAGTCTGCTCGGAGGTAGGCTACACCCACTTCTTCCACCTTGTCGCACGCAAACGTCTGGAAGATGGTGCTTGACACGTAGCCGTAAATGAGGAAAGTCCAGGCCAGGAAGACCCTGAAGTGCCGGTGCAGCGCTTCGTTTCGAAAGGCGGATGCTGCAGCTCGGCCGACCAGCGCACTTAATAAGCGCCGCTCCCGGCACATCGTGCACGCCCACGAGCATAGGAGAGCAAAAACAGGGACCAGTGGTGCAAGAGTTGCAAACAACAGCCGCTGGTAAAAGCTGGCCAGCAGCAGGAGCGGAGCACATACGAGAAGGCCGAGCGGGGGAGGGCACAGTGACACGACAAGGGGGCGGGGGAAGTGGGAAGCACACCAGACATCGACCAGGGGCACTATCATATTATTAGATGATAATCACAATGGTGCGGGTGCAAGCATTGTCGGGTAATTTGCTGACAGGACCTGGTGATGCGGCACTGTTGATGACGCCCCCAAAAGTGCCATGTCCCTCTCATAAGTGGTGCTTAACCGGCATGCATTGTGACTGTCATCATGGTGTCATATCAAGACGTGTGAGTGCCACTGGCATATGGGCAAAGTTGCAACCAGTCAAGGCAGCATATCATGACACGCATACGTACTGGTACACCTCAGCGGTTGCAGAGGGTGTGTGGGAATGTTGAAATGCTGTGCAAAATTCATGAGGTGTGGCCACCTCCGACACAGTGGACAAAACGATAGAACTGCCTGCACAACATGACAGAATGACATTTCCGCAAGGATAGGTTGTCTAGCACACAGAGTACCATGCCAGCGAATGCTGCATGACACATTGTGGCGCTGGGCTGTAACCTGGCAGCAGCTACCACAACATTTAAATTAAACACGCAGTACATGGAACTGCTGGCCGCCGCAGAGCAGGCCGCGGCGCCCCCCCCCCATTGTAGTATCATAGCTGGTGCCCACATGGCATGATGGCATTGCCCTCATGAATGTCTCCAAGACTAAACTACAAACTGCAGACCAAAGCAACCCTTGATTTACCTGGCGTCGAAGATGCAGCCAAAAGCGAAGCCGAAGTTTGGCAGCACAGCCATGCGCTGTATGAAGTCCTGGAATGGTGCTGCGAGCTGCAGCCCGGTGATTGACATCAGACCAACTATGAGCTGCGAACAGCAGTACAGCAACAACAGCAGCAGAAGTACGTGTATGAACATGTACTGAGCATCAATGCATGTGTTGGTGTCCAGCACACGCGCCTGGTGTCCGCTACATCACACGGCGGTTCCTGTATGTATAATACTTCTGAAGTTACTGTATATGGATTTCCGCTGTGGCTATCAAGTGCCTGCGACTGCCTGCTGCACCTGACAGGGTACACGTGCTACACAGTGTGACACCAGCATTTCTGCACGTTCAGTTGCCAGAATTTAGATAACCTTGAGCAGTGTCAATGCCTGACTGCGGGTGTTAACTTGCGCGAGCCGGAATGCCCTGGCAGTGCACAAACCTGTTGCAAGCTCCACGCAACGCAGTGACGATGCCAGCACCATGATGGTACATGACGACACAATGTCATGTGATTTAGACCATGTCATGCACCGCAACACAAGCTGACGGGTTGTTCAACGTCAGTGCTAACACTACTACTACAAAGATATAAATGCCGCACCTGGATCACAACGATGGGAGAACGCAAGTGGTTGCCGTTGAACCTGAGTTTGCCCACGCAGCCAAGGCGCTGCCCTCCCAGGTGCCGCTGCATGCATGCCCATGAGGCCCACCGTGACGCCGCTCGCTGGTCTTGGTCATCCAGTGGCACAGTCCAAACCGGGACAAGGTAAGCGACTGCGGCCATTGCCACCAGGCATGCGATGATGACCGCTATGTAGCTGGCAGCCAGGTTGCCAGGGGCGCACTGTCCGCACTGGTAAGTACCAGTCGAGACGTATCCTGCGGTGTGATCACACACCGCACAGTCTGAGAGCCTCAGCGAGCACGCAACAGCAGTGCAGCAATGATTGGGTGAGTGACTCAATGTATCATATTGGAGCTTCAAGTTCAAGTGCGCAATTGTCAGGTACACGCAGGCCACATGTGTATCAGCAGGGTATAGGCACAACCATGCCGCCAACACGTTGACAAGAGACAGTGTCACTTACATGTGCCCGTGTACCCTTGCTCGCAATACTCGTTCGCTGCCACCAGGCTTGCCGAGGTGTTGTCTGCCCGCATGAACACCCGTCCGCCTCGGCATGCGCCTGCGTTCAAGCACTCATGCAGCACGACCTCTGCTGTTATGTTGGCTGCCCCCCGCCAGTACCCCTTCGCCAGCGAGATGGTCTCAACTGTTGTGCCGGCCTGTGGGCAGGTGTAGCTGAGGCCATCGCAGACGGAGCACTGCCAGGCGCCAGTGGTCATATTCTTAAGGGCGTAGAAGCCGGCGGTGCAGCAGACATGCGTAGGTTGGTCGATGCTGAAGGAAGGGCCGTATAAAGCTGTTGCTTTCTCTCTAGAAGCTGACCCCTCTGATATTGCGCTGCTCGGTAGGCTGGCTGCTATGGGGCCGCGTGTTATTGGTACAGCATCCATGTCGGCACATGTGTAGTTGTACCGTAGCCAGTAGAGCGAAGAGCCAAAGCCGCCATCAAAGCACTCGTCCGCACTGTTGTCCTGGAACACCCAGTTGCTGAACCGCAGCTTCCTCTCTAGCCCTCCTGCACAGGGCAGGCATGAAGAGACATAATATGACATGCGACTGTCAGTCATGGGCAGCATTCGGAAGTGCAGATGCCAGCAGGGCTTGGGCACCATTTCAGCACACAAGCAAAGACTGCCAGTGCCATGCAGGCTGTGCCCCCCAAATGGTGTATTGTCGTTTGAGGCGCCATGCACCCGCGAGTGAGTGAGTACGTGTCCGATACTCAGTCTGGTTGCTGGCTTGAAGTTCGCAATACCTGACACGCTCCTTAGTTTCTATCTAGCCTATTGAATGTTGAATTGACTGTAATGGCTGGCACGCACATGCATGCAGTGTCAAGTACATTTCACTATCCTAAATTACATGCAGGGACAGTCAACTTCTGCACGGGAGGCGATTGGCACAGGTGCAGCACATCAAACTCAGCTTGAATGTTGGCAGCTTGGCAACCACCATTCAAAATCAGCAACACATTCAGGAAAAGCTGAAAGGTTTCGACTACCAGATGTAGTCTATAAGATGCCGCTGCATTATGACAATCACGAACTGTAAGGTGTGCAGCTCGAGGGCAATTACTATTAGTATACTGCGAGGTACTTCTAGACTAAGTACAGGAACTGTTACCGTTGCTGTAATAGTGATAGACACTCAGTCTGAGCCTGTTGCGCAAATCCCCTGCTAAGCGCCCTGTGATTCGGCTGTGTGTGAGTGCTGAGCCCCTGATAGTATCTTAATAAAGGCACCACTACAAGGACCTGTTATATCCCATAAAGCATCAACACGGACAACTGTTGCTTGTGAGGAGCCACACACATATGCACAGTAGCTTACCACCAGGGCGAAGTGCGGTGGCAGACAAAAGAGCCCCCCCAATGGCCGCAGAGTTGCTGCTGAAATACATACCGGACATGCTGCTGCCATCGTTGGAGGAGGCAACCAGGTCCCCATCGATCAGCACCGCCCCACCAGCAACTAGAGCTGAGTTGCCGGTGAAAATGCAATCCCTCATGGTGGTGAGCGTCGACCAAGGCATCATGACGGAACTTTTCTTCAACCAGCTGCTGCTCAGCGTGCTGCTGCTGCTGGAAGTTGGACCGTGAAACCTCAACAGGACCGCCCCTCCGTATTGCGCGGTGTTGTCCACAAAGGACGAGCCACTCACACTATATCGCATTGCCGACGCAGTGAACACAGCACCGCCAGCTACAGCCGCGCTGTTTTTTCTGAAGTGGGATGCAGCGATGGCAATCCCATTGACAGAGGCAAACCGGCTGCCTGCTACATGCATGGCGGCATGTACGCCTGCCCCCCGGATGGCCGTGCATCGTTCAAAGGTGCTGTTGTTGACGCGCACGCCGTCAAAGCCCGCAATGGCACCTCCGGATGAGGCCGAGGCACAACCAAGGAACTGGGAGTCCTGAGCGCGTATCATACCATTGTTGAAACCACCACCGTAAATGCAGCCACCTCTTCTGCTTGCGCTGTTATCCCTAAACACTGACCGTGCTACCGCAATGTCAGTGTCTGCGGATATTGCCCCGCCTGCGCCACCAGCTGCTGTGACGAAACGAGTTTGGGGGACAAGCAACAACAACGTGGAAAGCAGATGCATCAGCCACTGGTCGCCAGCCCTCTTAGCCGTTACAAGTAGTACCTCACTCACTTCAGGAAGGCTGCCTACAGCCTGCCCGCCACGTTCATTACATGGCCCTTTCAAATTGGTATGTAAAAATTGCATCAGCTGTAACAGTTGAGTAAGTTAAACATTTAGGCTTGCACAGCCTGGTTGACACAAACAGCCCATATGGCTCAATGACATACACACCATAAATTTCGGTACTATGAATCATGAATTTGAACAGCCAGTGACTCAGAGGTGCTCACACCGTGTGGCACCGTACTGCAGGCCCACACAATGTCATTGATGCATGCATGATCATATGCCTGGCCATTGGCAAGTGCATTCTGCCGCACAGTGTTCGTAGGCATAGTACTACCTATAGCTCAAGCAACGGCTCCTAGCCTGCACACATGCGTTGTAGTACGCGCACCCACAGACATGCGCGATTGCCGCGGCCCTCACATGCCAGGATGTTGCAGACAATGCAGACAAATAGATTGAGGCAATATCCGTGCAATCCAGACCCACAATGAAATAATCAAATAATCCAGACCTGGACCGTCCAGAGCAATTTTACAGTTCCTCCTATTAGTAAGTGAGCCCCCCTTAGATGGACTCTTTATGAAAAATGGAGGCCACCCCCCTTGTAGCCCTTAAAATTCTGCGTCTGCTGTTTTTTTCTTGTTGAAGTTGGACATCATGCTCAGCAATTACGTTAAATTTTGTAACTTCAAATTCATGGGCACACAAACTTCAACATCACCAGAGACACATGTGCGCCTGTTTGTGCCACGGTTTGCCAATGTGCAATAGCTGTTTGGGGTTCAAACACCGCCCCACAAAGTTTAACATGGTAACCGTGACCGGGCACCATTTGCAACCAAACAGTGAGGTAAGGGGCCGTCGCAACACTGTTGAGTAGTTGCTGGGGGTAGAAAAAACAGTTACTATCCCAGCATCGAAGTACTGCAGGTGCGCATGAGGTGGGATACACTTTGCTTTTGAGTTAATAAAATATGGGTTTACTTTTGAGGAAGATGCAATGTCACGTCAACCGCAACCGCCAGCCTGGACCAAGCCTGCTGTACATAGCCATACTATAACATGGCAGGGCTTCCATACGCGTAACAAGCATTCAGTACTTGTGCATAACCAAGCACATGGTACTTGAGGAAGAAAACAACATGGCATTGCGCCCATGGTCTAAGGTTGAGCACATGTGACACTTGGCCATGGCAGCCAAGCATGCCATATGGGCTTCGTTGTGTTTATTGCCGAGTTCGCCTTTGAAGCATCGCATGCAAATCCCCAACCGGCTGTTGAAATACCACAGACTACTAGTAGTACTCAGTAGCTGCTACAAGAGCCAACTGTGCAAGTGCAGAGATGCCGGAGACTCTGAAATGTGTTTGAATATCAATCAGATAAATTGTGTGGCGTACATATTATTAAGCATACCATACAAGTTTTATTCACTATACAACACACACATACAGACGTTCATCTATTACTGCACTTAGCCTCCACATTGAATAGCATT
>JAULBY010025562.1:0-17170 GCA_032358315.1 Ophiocytium majus | reverse complement strand
CGGAACACCATGCTCCCCCCACACACCAGGCAGCGCCATGTACTCCATGACACGTGCCGACAGTGCCATCTGGTGCGTGTTGTACTCCTCAAGCGTATACATACATACCTATCTCCCACTACCAACAGATGACTGGTCCCTACAGGTGGCTACAGTGACTTTTTGTGGTCACCACTGGGAATGACTGTCAACAGGCACCACGGCGTGGGCAACCCTGCACCCTTACTTAGCTTGCATGTGCGCGTTCGTCCGTGCATGTTCGACCCCACACAAGGCGACATCCTGTACCGCTTCAACTGCCCAGTACTTCAACATACAAAACACCTCAACTTAAACCCGCGCGCAGCTGTGGTTCTCGCTCCCGCCACCAGGCAAAGCCCTGGCTGCAGCTGACGCAACGTCCTCACAGCAGCATCGCTGCCGCGCACACTGCGCCCGCAGCCCCAAGCACAGCAGGCACAAACGTGCAGGCGGCACCAACTCCGATATAGCACGATGCGTACCCTGTGACATTGAGCCAGCCACGCCGCTACGAAGCTTTCTGCGCGCCCGCAGCCGCCGCGTCCCTCCGCTGGCGTTGCCTGCCGCCCGCCTGCTGCTGAGCAGACGCCAGCCGCTGAGCAGACGCCAGCTGCTGAGCAGGTGCCAGCTGCTGAGCAGACGCCAGCTGCTGAGCAGGTGCCAGCTGCTCCCCGGCGGGCCCCAGCAGCAGCCTCTCCGACTCCTCCAGAGGGCGCCCCAGCAGCGTCTGCAGCAGCCGCTTGTCAGGAAACACCTCGCCGTGCACAAACATGTGGTACGCGCCCGCTTTGAAGGAGACAAAGGGGCGCAGCGCCTCCGGCTGCGGCTGCACCTCGTGCAGCGAAAACGTGGCCGTCCAAGGCCGCCCAAAGATGCTCAGCAGCTCCGCCCTGAAGGTGCGCGCGGTCTGCTGAGCAGCGGTCTTCTGCTGCTCAGCGCTGCTTTGTGGTGCTGTGTGCCCTTTCATGGCTGAGCTGTTGGGCGTTGGTGGCGCGCCGGCGGCAGGCTGCTTGGCTGCTGGCGTGGGGGAAGCTGCGGCAGGGGGATGTAGCTCGTAGAGTTTGTGGACGTAGGGGCGTGTGCACCAGTGCAGGAGGGCGGTGGACCCACAGGCAGCGGTGAGGGCGACGCCCGCGACTGCAATCTGTCCCACCAGGGGCACGCTCTCGTTGCCCAGCAGCAGCAGCATGGGTGTGCCAACCATAGACATGGCGCATGTTGTGATGGACACCCTGCGTGGCAGCGCGGAGGGCGCGCAGCAGGAGGGTGCACAATGCAGCAGGCATGGCTGTCAGTGCTGAAAGTGTTCAGGAAATGAGTAAATGGAGGCGCACAAGAGTGTTATTCGTGACACTTGCTGCCGCTGCAAGATGCGATGGCGTTTGCTGCTGCTGATTGTGCAGGTGATGCAGCAGCATGCGCTGATTGTGCAGGTGGTGCAGCAGCATGTGCTGGTTGTGCAGGTACTGCAGCAGCATGTGCTGCACATGACTAGTAGTGCACTGGCATTTCAGTGTCTGATAGCTGCTGCAAATGCATGTTCACGCGCTGCAGCGTGCCACCTGAAACAAGTTATAGCAGGCAAGCCGGCATCACACGCGCTGTTAACCAGCTGACAAAATCCAATCAAGCACACTGCTTTTCTCGCCTTTTCAGCGTCTTGATAGGCGCCGTCAGTCGCCCCACGTACAACAACTCTTCTCTTGCCCCAGCAGCATTGCCGCTGCTACCGCTGGCAGTTGTGGTGTCGCTGGTGCTGCTTGTGGAGGACAGTGGTCGCCGTGACGCGCTGCTCCTACGAGCGCCGCAACAATGGGGCGCCACCGCCGCCGCCGCTGCTGCGGAGTGTGCAAATGAGTGCTGGCGCTGCAGCAAAAGCAGACCTCGCTTGCCAGCACACAGCATGCTGCTAGCGCTGGGCACAGGCTGCGTGTGGGGCACAGGCTGCGTGTGGGCTGGAAGCAGTGCAGTCGCCTGGCTTGGCTTCGGTCTGTGTTCCAAAGTTGCTGCTGAGCACATGATCGCGTGAAGGGCAACATCTTCAAATTTGGGATCCGAGCGCACACACACACGTGTAGAGGCGAAGCATGCGGTGGCCAACGCTGCCGGTGTCGCTGCTGTGTGTGTGCTGCCTGCCAGCCCTTGTGCCTGGCAACACATCCTGCGGCAACTGCGCCAGCGCCTTCGCACCAGGGGTGCCCCTACTGTCCCGCCACACCAACGGCCTCCCCCTGACCGAAGAACGGAGCAGCACAGCAAGCGTCCCCGCCGCCGCCGCAGCAGCAGCATCAGCGCGGCTCCGCCCCCTGTACCTGATGAGGGGAGGGTCAACAGGACGCGGCAGCAGCGGCGGGGCGGCTGCCGGCAGCACCAGTCCCAAAAAGCGCGCCATACCG
Organism: Ophiocytium majus; assembly: GCA_032358315.1. NCBI lineage: Eukaryota > Xanthophyceae > Mischococcales > Ophiocytiaceae > Ophiocytium > Ophiocytium majus. The sequence continues at coordinate 14,753 of JAULBY010025562.1, read as the reverse complement.
CAGTCTGCCCCGGGCCTCATGGTGGTTGGCGAGGGCACTCTAGGGGAAGTGGAGGGGGAGGTGCCGCCCAGCCTCTGGAATGTGCCCAACGTGCTGACGCTGGCGCGGCTGGTGTGCGTGCCAATTCTGGGGGCGGTGTTCTACATGCCCCTGCCCTCCCGCAACGTGTGGTGCGCCGCCATATTCGCTGGCGCCGCCATCACGGACTGGCTGGACGGGTGGTGGGCTCGCAAGTTCAACATTGCCAGCCCCTTTGGCGCTTTCCTGGACCCTGTTGCGGACAAGCTGATTGTGGCGGTGGCGATGATTCTGCTGAGCGAGCGGGTGGGGGTGTGGATGACTGTGTGCACCAGCATCATACTGTGCCGGGAGATAGCGGTCAGCGCGCTAAGGGAGTGGATGGCGCAGATCGGGGCCAGGGGAGTTGTGAAGGTGAGTGGTGCGCGGCGTGCACATCGCCAGACTGTATTATTGAGATTCGCTACTCAGGTAAAGCTTGATTCAAATTTTGGAGGGAGGCTGGTATATGTGTGATCATACTGTGTCGGGAGATTGCCGTCAGCGCGCTAAGGGAGTGGATGGCGCGGATCGGGGCGAGGGGAGTTGTCAAGGTGTGTTGTGCGCGGCATGCACACTGCCAGACACTTGAAAATTTCACTACTCATGTATTAGCTTGGTTTTATTTCTTTTTGAGGCCTTGGATGTGTGTGATGTTGTTTGTAGCAATTTCGTTAATCCCGTGGGAGGTGCCATGGACACCAGTGCTTACTGATGAAACACTGCTGCTGTACTTCGAAGTATTTACAGGAGGAGCATGTGCGGCATGAACACACCCGCAGTGTGTCACAAGCATGCGGCAGCTTCAGGCAGAGCGGTTAAGTATCCTGGTGTCATGAACAGGTAGTGCACCAGCTGGACATGACAGAGAGCCGCTATCAGTGGGTGCCTTGTCGTGATTCGCAGTTACTGCCAGCCATGTAGGCCTGTGCGCTTTTGCAAGGTGGCTCCCACCACCGCGTACAGCAACCACTGCCATAGCCTGCTGCGTGGTATAGGTGCTCCTGTCCAGATACACACATGTCCTCAGCTGGCAGAGCGCGTCTGAGCCTCACTCACTGCACCCATACACAGAGCTAAACATGGAAAGACACTCAGGAAAGGATGCTCACCTGGCCATTTGCAGGGTCTGTGTTGCTGTGCCTTGTGCTGGATGTCCAGCGGCTGTAGCCCAGATACTACTGTAGTACTTGGGTATCACTTGCAACTCAGCTGAGACACCCAAGTACAGAGCTGCCGCGTCACGCGCTGTGGTACAAAGCATGTCTGTGAGCCATGTGTTGACCTGTATTGCAGAAGCAGTACTTGCAAGTTGCTTCTCACACCTGCTGCGGTGACAGCAGCAGTCGCACTCTGTTTTATTGTGTATCATTTGCGCGCACATACACACACATGGTGTACTAGTGAAGCAGCTGATGCTGCAAATCTGCAGTCGTTATGGTTGACATAATACTGTACTATGATGCATCTCTCATCTTTCTTGGTGGCACCAATCGATACGAAAGTAGGGTTTTCTGATGCTTGACGCCTGCACCACACATGTGTGAAGCGGCAGCAGTGCCATGCACACAGCAATGCCAATATGGCTGTTGGTACCGCTATGTCATGGTTCTACATGTATGGTAGCGGCGGCTGTACCAGTGCTGGCGCTCAGGTGCGCCAGCAGCCCAATGCTATATGAGAGCAGTGACTGATGATAATTGGGCACCTAGCACTGCTGCATGGTGGCATTGCTGAAGTGGACTTGAACTTAGAAGTTGAAGTCTGGTCAGTGCTCCAGCAGGCACTGACTGCTGTAGTGCCAGCTATAGGCAGGCAAGAATTCGTGCGGTAACAAGCACAAGCCGGTACCGCTGTGTTAGACACTACGGACGTTCATGCTGCATGCGGAAGCAGGAGTAGCTGGCACGCTCCCTGCTGACACTGAATATGCCGCACCCCACAGTTGGCAGCCAGGCCAGAAGCACACACTGTACAAGTACTGTAACACTACTAGTAGGCACCCCTGCTGCTGCAATCTTGACATGTGATGTTGGCACGAGTAACATGGTGCACGTGCTGCCAATCCGCCAACCAGCATGTGCACTACAGCCGGGGTTGCCCAAGAGCAGCAGCCATGTCTGAGGATGCTGCCTCCCGTTACTCATGCTGCTACTGACACGCATTCCCGCCGCTGTGCCACCTGCTGTCCCACTGCTGCCACCCTCTGCTACTGCTGAAAAAAAAAAAAACTTACAGGTGGGCATGGCGGGCAAATGCAAGACCGCAGCCCAGATGGTGGCCCTGACAGCGCTGCTACTGCTGCAGCCGGGGTCACACGTGCCCTTCCCGCTGCCGGCTGCCACCTTTGCCATTGCGCAGTCGCTCATGATTTTCAGCACGGTGCTGACCATCACCAGCGGCACGGGGTACTTGCAGGCGGCTTGGCCCGCGCTCATGGGCAAGGATGCCAATGCCAGCAGGTAGTGCAGGACAACAGTTGAAGTTGCAACCAGCAGTTGAAGTTGTGACCAGCGGTTGGAGTTGCGACCAGCAGTTGGAGTTGCAACCAGCAGTCGCACGCAGAGTTGAAGTCGCTGCACAGTTTTGAGGTTGCATGCAGAGTTGAAGTTGCATGTAAAGTTGAAGATTGGAGGGGTGTGCGCAGGCGCACGCGCCGTAAATAGACCGAACCACATGTACACCGGTGTTGAATGCTGGTACGCTGGGTCATGCACCGCTGCCTGCCTGTCACGTGCTGCCGCACACATGGTTCGAGTTTTTTTTCTGTGCATCACGCGCTTTCTGCATAGTGGCCGCTGCTGGCCAGAGCAGCCGTGCCAACAACTGCGCGCACCACACACCAATGTGCAGTTGAAGCAGCCAAAAACACAAAGCAACACACACCAGCGCAGCGACACACGTAACCACAGAAGAGCGCAGGTGCAGGTGCGTCACATTTGCCTACTTGCTATTCAAACGATCACACGCGCGCGAGGCCTGCTGCTGCGGCAGCAGTCAACCCATATAAACACAGGCGCTTTCAAGTACAGAGCCAGGCATGCCACCCGGCGCTACGCCCCCCGCGGCAGGCCCCTGGATGCATACATACACTCAACCATGTACGGGTACGTGCGGCTAGCATACCGCGCTACACGTAACAGCAGACGGGGAAGGGGGCTGTGGTATGGAGGCTGTGGTGGAGCTCAGGAGGAAAAACAGAGACCATGTGTGTGGGGAGGGGAAACCAAAGACAAACCGTGCCGGAGTGGCAAAGGGGTCTACTAGAGGCTGCCGCGGCTTTGGCGGCAGCAGAGGCGCTGCTGTGGTGAAGCGGCAGGCGGTGCGCCCCCAGTGCTGCTGCTTATAGCATGTCCGCGGCAGACAGGCCAGCGGCTCCCTAAACAGCTAAAGGTTGCCAGGCGCAAACGCGCGTGCGCTGCGCACTGCAGGGCAGCCACAACCACTCGGCTCTCAAACCATTTCCGAGAGGGACACTGGTGGCACGCGCAACACGGCCCGCACCCTGTCACCTCCCCAAACAGAATGGCCAAAAAACCGAGCACTTCTGGCCGCCCCTACAAACCGCTCCCTAAAACAAGTTCGCAAAACGCGGGTGCGCGGCTGCTGCCGCTGCGCTGTGATGCCTGCTCAGCGCAACATCGCCACCACCTACACAGCGCCTTCCACAGGCAGCGGAGGCACCTGTTCGCCCGCCGCGCCACCGCCCGCCGCCGCTGCCTCTGCGCCGCGTCCAGTGCTGAGCACAGCCGCCTTTGTGCCGCTGAGCACCGCCTCCCCCGGCTCCCCCTCCTCGCTGCTGCTGTCGCTGATGGCGGATGCCGCCGCCGCCGCGGCCGCCGCCTCCCGCCGCGCCGCCTGCGCCAGCCACATGGACTGGAGGCCGGAGTCGATGAAGAGCTGGCTCATGTGGCCAACGATGCAGGGGAGGGTCATGAGGCCTGTTTGGCCCAGCCCCGTGAGGTAGCCTATGATGGTGACGGACAGGGGGAGGGTCTTCTGACTGGACATGATGGTCACGGCTTTGAATTCCGGCAGGGGGAGTTTTAGGAGGCGGGAGCAGACGGGCCAGTTGAGGGCCAGGAAGCAGATGTGCAGGCCGATGCCGCAGAGGATGACGATGACGATGTTGCCGAAGCTCACGGCGAGGAGCTCGTCGGCCGCGTCGCTGATGGTCATCCAGACAATGAGGGTGAGGAAGAGGTTGTTGCAGACGCCGAGCTTGACCTTGTGCTTGGTGATGGCTCCCTTGGCTCCCGGGATCAGCTCGCGACAGAGCTTGCCAAACACCAGGGGCACCAGCACCGTCACCAGCAGCTTCTTCAGCAGGCTGACGGCGTCTATTTTGGCGCCGTTGGTGCTGCTGGAGGTGCTCGCGAACATGGCCTGCAGCCAGAACGGGGTGGTGACGACGGCCGTCAGGTTGGTGATGACCGTGAGGAGAAGGGCTAGTGCGCCGTTGCCCCCCGCCTGGGTGACCATGGACACGCCGCTGGCGAGGGTCGTGGGCACGGCGGCGAACACCGTCAGGCCGTAGGCGAACTCGGGGTAGGGGAAGGGCAGCTGTATGGTGCCGAAGCCGATGAGGGGGGTGAGTGCCAGAATAGACACGAGTCCGTACACAGTGCCTCCCCTGCCCTGTTTGCTGACGGCCTGCTTGATGTCGTCTGTTTTTAGGGTCAGGCCGCTGATGACGAAGATGCCCACCACCAGCGCCATGGGCACGGCGTCCCCGTAGTCTCCCGCCTGGGGTGCCGCCACCTGCTGCCCTAGCCACGGCCAGCTGAGTCCCACTATGAGAGCAGTGGCAAGGCCCATTGGCAGAAAGTTGCGAATGCAGAACGCCTGCACCTCCGCCGCGCTGCACCGTGCCCACTTGCTTCGCACCCTCGCCTTCACTCTGCCCGCCAGCCCCCGCGCCTCCCCCGCCGCCGCCCCCCCCTGCCGCTGCTGCCCGCCATCGTCCTTGTTGGCGAGTGCGTCGCCATCACCGCCAACAACAGTGCCTGCCTCAGCGGCGCTGAGCGTCGTGGTGCGCATGCCCGACTGCCGCGCCTTCCTAGCCGTCGCCACAGCTACCAGGGGTCTGGCGGGTGGCGGATGGGTGGCTGTGGCGGCAGCGTGTGTGTGGCGGGCGTTGCTGTGGGCTGACGCATCCCCCCCAGGTGCTGCGGCGGCAAGTTGGACTCGTGGCGAGGGAGGGTGACGCGCCACACACACCAAAAAAAAGAGAAACGTTCCTTGAGGTGCTGTAAGGGGGGGGGCACACATTGCAGTGGCGGAGGGTTGATCGAATGCTGCGCCTTGCCGTTCCCGGACCCGAGCGACGGCGGCAGCGCTTGTCAGGGGCCCGGGGAAGGGGCAGTGCCACACTACCAACCAGTATACTAGGAGCACCAAGGCGAAGGCGGAGGCAACTACGAAGTGCACGGAAGTGTGGCGATGGCGATGGCGTTGCCTGAGCATCTGCAGCCTGCGGAGAAGTAGGGACTCCAGGCCCCAAATGGCACTACAGCAGCGGCGCATACGGCTAGGCATGCAGCTCCAGGTGGTGGACCACTGTGTGGCTCCTGCCTCTACCAGCCTGCCAGTGGCTGCCATGGATGGCGCAAACGTGCAACACAAGCACTGGGTGGGCATGGTACAAATGGAAACATGCGTACACGTGTATATATATAGCAAGTACTGCGAGGATAGGGTGGTGCAGACAGCACTGGTCAGCAGGGCACCAGCAAACACCAGAGGCAGGCCTAGGCGCCTCTCAAGCTGCTGTGGCCATTGCCAGTCAATCCAATTAAAAAGCTGACTGGGCCCCTACCGCAGGTGCGTCTATGTACCTGTAACAAACCCTTGCTGTCACTGTCATGATGCTTCTGCACCATCGCTGCTGCTCATTGCCGCAGCCACGAAGTCTTCGTAAGGCTGCAGCCGCAGAAGCTGCACCATGTGTCGCTTATACACAGCCCACTCCTCATCCGAGACAGCGCCGCTGCCCATGTGCGGCTGCCACCCCATGGCCGCAGCGTGCAGGCGTTGTGTATTTCGCCGCGTTCTGATGAGTGCTACGCCATAGTCGAAGTCGCCCACCAGAGTGTCCACGTCCGCCAGCTGTCGCAGCTGCCAACAAACAGCACACCACACAAAACAGGTGACAAAGAGATGGTGGTTTGGTGGAGCGGCGGGAGGTGGAAGCGTGGCGTGCAAACTGGGACCAACAGAGTGCCGCCTAACATGCAGCATAAAGTGTGGAATTGTACTCAACTGCACGGCAATGTCACGAGGCAAGTTGTACAGCACTGACAGCCTGACAGGGCACGCTACAGAAGCAAATAGCTGGTGTTTGTCAGGCGCCATGTGAGCCAACAAACAGCCTGGGGTTTGGGCCAGGCATCACACAAACAAGTAGGACATGGCACCATCTGCCTGGAGCACTTTTTACGCACGGTTCACACATGCAAGTACTACGTGATGCCCAAAAAAATAAAAATAACACACCTGTATGATGGCCCGGTATGTGTCAGAGCCGCACGGGCCGCTGGTGCAGCACTGCGTGCGTGTTGGCGCAGGCTTCCTGGCACGCGTGCTGGCGTGCTGCAGCACCACTGCACCTCCTGCTCAGCCAGGCGCACAAAGGGATAAAGTAACCGCACAGCAGAAGTCAGGGCCCAAATCACTTGTGGTGCTGGCCTTGGCACCAACAGCATAGTTCGCTGGAATGAGACAACACTGTGGGAACGCACATGGTGGCGTTCTGCGTCTGCACCACAGCCGTGTGTATGTCATGTCATACTTGTAGCTGCCAATGGCACTATCAAGGGCACTGCATGCGTGCAGAGTAGCAGCCGCGATGCCGCACGGCAACACACCAGCCACAGGCACTGGCAGCCTAAGGGACTGCTGTGGCGCTGGCTAGAGTTTACCAGCACAAGTGACGCGGCATGCACTGCGGCACTGTGCAGAGCATAGTACCAAATGGTTCTCACCAGTGTTGAGCATGCCCAGAGCAGCATGGACATTGGCCAGCGTGTGCTCCGCGCCATGCGAGCCCTCCACAAAAACCAAGTCAAACTTGGAGCCCTGCATGGTGCAACCGCCGCAGCAGCAGTGCTCAGCAGCAGCACCAGCACCATCGCCCAGCAGCAGCAGTGCTCAGCAGCGGCAGCAGCAACACCAGTGCTCAGCAGCAGCAACACTGCCCAGCAGGAGCGGTGCGCACCAGTGGCCACCAGCACCACTGCGCAGCAGAACAAGCAAGGGGTGCGCGTGCAAAGTGGTGTAAAGATGCAATTGCAAACCTGCAGGTAGACCTTCTGCTATGTGGGCACAGTCGACCACATGGGCAGAGAGGCACTCGGTGGCTCCACGCCTTGCCCTTCCCCTCCATACGACACACACACACACACACACACACGCGCGCGCGCGTGCGCGCGCTAACAAACACACTGTACATGTACCGGTTCATACTAGCAGTGGTAGGGGTACACGGCACCATACAGCACGGCATTGACAGGTGGCGTTACCTGGCGCTGTTGTGCGAAGGCGGCACTTTGTAGGCCCTCACTCGCGCCAGCATCTACCCACAGAGCATTCTCCACGCCAACCAGTGCACTTGTGGCGCCAAATCGCGCCATGTACTCACAGCCTGCTCAGCACCAGCAGCACCATCAGCAGTGGCAGCAGCAGCAGCCGTGCTCAGCAGCATGTACGCATGTCAGTGCTCAGCACAAGAGGGAGAGGCACACATGCAGAGACAAAGTGGGGTGCTCAGCAGCAGCAATCGCTACCCATGCTGGCATCTCCCACCCACCAACACTGCCCATGGCACACCATGGTATGCTGTGTGTGGTGTGGTGTGCTCTGTGCACTGCAGCAGCACGCCGGCAGAGCACTGAAGAGAGTACCTGTCCATACGTGTACAGTCGGCTAACCCTAAGCGCCTGAGCACTGCAGGTAGTGCATTTTCACTGCAGGACCAGACAGGCATGCAGGCACAACAGTGACTGCTGCTCGCCCAAGCGGTGACCATCACACCAGTGTGCATTGTCATGTCACATGTGGTATGCACACTGCCGCAGTCACAGCACTGCCACGCACGCAGCACAGCTGATTATTGCTGCATGCCCAGGGGTGACACTGCGGCTCTAGGCGGCAGTACATGCCTGCTACCAGCACCACCACCACCAGCAAATCACGCTCAGTCGCAAGCACATGCCATTTTGTTAATTCCCGTGCCATTTACAGCTGCTGAGCACCCCACCCACCTATCTCCAGGTAGCTCGTGTAGCCATGCCTGCGGACCATGTCTCCCATGAAGTCAATGTGGGTGAGGGACGGGAGGTGGGCTTTGGAAGGCAGCACTGGCTCGTAGTGCTGCAGCGACAGCAGCATCTGGTCCATGATGCTGTCGCAGCCATCGCGCGGCAGTGGGTGCTGTGGAGGCATGGCAATGACAACGGACATGCATTTCCTTAGTCGCGTAAGCGAATGCCAGTGCCACTGACCGTGGGTGTGAGAGTGGTGTGTAAATGGTGGTACTTTTGGTCAGAGCAGCTAGAAAGTGGGCAGCGGTGTGTCTGCATGCGCGCGATCGACACTGTACCAACCAGCTGCTGCTGCTGCCCAGCTGCTCAGCAGCGGCAGGACCACAGCCGCTAGAGTAGATGCGCACACAACGTGCCACCTCACACATGCACCAAGGCCCAACGGGTACCCTGCTGACGCATGCTTCTGAAGTAGATGCAATGTGCCCTGCCGCTCACGCTGCGGCTCCATTATTTACTTCAAGTACTTGAAGTCTATTACTTGAAGTATTATATACTTCAGTAGTAGTACCTGAAGTATATATACATGCTCAACTGCTCCGCCAAGCCGCTGCAGCGCTGCTCAGCCTGTCCGCCAAGCTCACCACTCCCATACCCCCGAACCTAGGGTTCGGGGCCGGAGTGCATCGGCCTCGGCCTCGGCCTGGAGGATCGTTTCGGCTCGGCTTGACCGGCCTAAACCGGCCTCAGCACAGGCACCGGCTTGCCCCGGCCTGGACCGGCCTACACCGGCTTTAAGGCCCCAAAACCGGGGCGGGACGGGTATACCGTGCGGCAGATACCCGCTGCTACAGTAGCGCTGCATGCATGGCCAGCCTCAACTGGCGCCAGGGGCAATGCCAAGACACAGGGAGCCCGTAGGCAGGCAGCAGCTTCAGCTGGGACAGCCTGAGCGGTGGTTAACACGCGTTACAACAAGGCCGGGAACGCCGGCCCCCTCCTGACTCGGCCTGCCGGCGTACCGGCCAGGCCGAGGCCGACTGGCTTAAGCGGCCTCCGCCCCGAACCCTACCCGAACCCCTTGCAGAACCACTGCCGCTGTGCACACTCTCTCCCCCTCACCTTGGGGTCCAAGCAGAATGCCAATTGCGCTGTCGGGCCCACTACATACTTCAAGTGCTTTAAGTATGCACTTGAAGTACACGCACGGCTGGTCCGCCCAGCGGCATGCAGTGCTGCTCACCCTGCCCGTCAGGCTCACAACTTCCATCCCCCCAAACCCCTTTCACCACCGCTACCGCTGCTCACCCTCTCTCCCTCACGTTGGGGTCCGACTAGTTTTGATTTAAACAGTTGATACTTCAACTACTTAGAAGTATATACAGTACTTGAAGAACATACATGCTCCACACTGCTCTGCCCAGCCGCTGCAGTGCTGCTCAGCCTGCCCGCCAGGCTCACCACTCCCAACCCTGCCGTCCCCCACACCCCCTCCCACCACCGCTACCACTGCTCACACGGGTCTCTCTCTCCCTCACCTTAGGATCCGAGCAGAAGGCCTCGAACGCATCCCCCAGCAGCTGCCCCTCCACCGCCTCCAGCTCATGTGGACTCCCCTCCGTCCCCCCGATATGAACCTTAACAGATGCCTTCGACGCCCTGTACACAGGCGGCGCCGCTCCCGCCACCCACACCACCCCCTCCACACTGCCGCCACCACCACCACCGCTGCCCGCCGCTGCTCCAATCAGCTCCTGCTGTGAGGCACCAGGCGCCAGGCACGGCGCTGCCGCCGCTTCCCCCGCTGCGCAGCCAGGGCCCGCGCTGCCAGTGTGCCCCCTGCGCCAGTCGCACACTCCCAGCCCCGTGAGCTGCGTGAGGCGCACCACCTCCTGGGTTAGCAACGGCGCTAGCAGGTCCGTCAGCGCCGTGCTGGTCTCCACAAACAGGGCCTCGAAGGGGTGCGGGTGGAAGGGGGGGCCGCGCGCGCACCCGCGGCGAAACGCCTGCCATGCTGCCACACTGGCGGCGGCGTTGGGAAGGAAGCCGGCCGCCAGCGCTTGCAGTGACAGCCCTCTGCTGAGCAGCCTGTGGGAGAGACGTGCCAGCGCGTCACGGGTGGCGTGGCCGTCCGCGGGGCACTCGCCCGCCAGCAGCGGCAGCAGGTGCTCAGCAGCCGTGGGAGCGTCCGTAACCAGGGGCAGCCCGCGCAGGTGCAGCGAGCCCAGTCCTGCTGAGCAAGAGAGCAGGGGGCCGCTGAGCGCGACGGGGGGGCGCAGGGGGCGCGTGTAGTGGTGGAGCCAGTCGGAGTCGGGGGGGGCCCAGGAGGGGAGGAAGGGGCCGCGGAAGCGGGAGCTCAGCAGCACCACGTGTGTGTATGGCGCCAGCACTGCTCCGCTGCTGGTAGTACGGCGGTGTGTGGCGGTGGAGGGGGGGCTGCGGCTGTGGTGGTTCGCCGCGCGAGTGCCAGGGGCACCACTCCCGTTGCTGCTGCTGGCGAGTGGCTGCGCCACCTGTTCTCCAGTCGCTGGTGTTGCCGCCACGTGTGCTGTCGCAACCGCGGTGCTGTTTCGATACTGGCGAACAGCGTGCTCCAGACCGGCGTGCCAGGCCCCAAGGGAGTCACAGCGGTCCCCAGCAGATGCGGGACGCTCCAGCACCTGCACGTTCCTGGGCAGCTCTGCCGGCAGCGCGACGCTGTGGCAGCCCGTGAGCACAAACACAAAGGTGGCACGGTCGGGTGCGAGCAGCCCGTACTTGAGGAAGTAGCGGATGTTGTCGAGGGAGCTGCCAAAGTCGCTGCGGTCTCGGTGCTCGTACAGGACCAGAGCGTGCTGTGGCTCCTGCTGCTGGGGCGGCGGCTGCTGTTGGTGGTGGTGAGGATGCTCAGCAGCTGCATTGGTATTGGCGTCAGGGAGGGCTGCGGTGTGGTGGTGGGGGTGGGGGAGAGGAGGCGGCGGGTGGGTGCGCGGCATTAGCGGCAGGTGGGCATGTGCGAGCAGTGGCAGCATCATACGTGGCAGCAGCACCGCACAGTGAAAGCGTTTCCTGCTGCTGCTGCTGCTGTGAACGTTGTGTTTTGCGACATGGTGTGCAGTGCAAGTGGGCGCAGACTGCAAGCGCTGGTGCCGACGACACCACACAGCATGTGCATCCATCTTATGCGACACCATAATGGTGCACACAGCGCGTGTGTGGAGCAAAACGCCGCACATGCATGCTGCTGTTCACACATGTCTGCAGTGACAGTGCCCAGATTTTGGGTTGGTGCAACGACTGTGCGCCAGCCAGCAAGGTCGCACGCCCGGACACTGCAGCAGCAGGCTAAGCGCACCAAGCACACGCAAGGACACACTGCATGCACACAAGCACATGCTTACGTTCCTTGCTTCCTACTGTAGATAATGCCTTCACAAAACACACACTCTCTTTGAGAGGGGCGCTGCTGCTGCTGCTGCTGCTGCTGCTGCGAACTTCGAAGTGGCTGAGCATTACCTGCAGCAGCACCGGGGCTCAGCTGCATCGAGCAAACCGCCAGCACCAGCAGCACCAGCAGCCGTTGCCGAAGTCCCTGCGTGCCAAGCACCGCCATCCCCACTTTCCGCGAAAGCAGGGCTGTGCGCCAAAGCAGCCACTTTGCTGCTGCTGCTGCTTCTGCCGGTGCTTTAACGAGGTGCCACCAGCATCAGCTACCTGAGCTGGAGTGGCAGCAGCGAGGATGCCCAGGCAGGCACCCGCAGCTGTCCAGATGCAGTGACTGGGACTGCTGCGACCGTCATCACGCTCCTCACTTCCCTGAGAGATTTTGAGCTCCAACTGTCACAATTTGAGCCACATGAGCTCTCTATTAAAAAAACACACAGGGTTATTAAACTGCCAAGCTCAAAGAAGAGCCACCATGCGCACATGTACACCAGCGCAGTGTGTGCCGATCGCAATCCCCAGGTCACTCAAAAGTGTTGCGTGGTGGCAAACTTGCCGCAGCCACCCTTCGTTGCACCATGCGCACATTGGCTAAGGATGCTTGCACGTGCACGCCTGGGGCAAGCGGCAGTGCTGCGCAGTGGATGTCAGGGAAGGCGCCCGCTCGCGTGCCAGCTGCAGCATGCGTGCGCCTGGCGTCTGCGGCATGCCAGCGTGTTCGGGTGCGGCAGCGGGAACCATCACATGCTGCCACAGCAAGCCTCGCTCTGGCTGGCATTGGGCATGCGTACACTGGCATGCATGCATGTGCGGTTGTGCAACTTCAAGTGCACTGCTCCCGCAGCAGCGTTGGTACGCGCGTTTTTGCATACAACAATATGAGTACACTTATATCAGCTAAAGCAGGATCATTTAGGTCAGCTGCTAGCAAATGCACAGGTGTGCGATTTGGCAATGGCAGCCGTGGCAGGCGCTGTGCATAGTTGCACAGCTTTCCCTGGGTCAGCCAGCGGCATTCCCCTGGACGCCCCCCGTCTTGGGGCCACGGTGTGTTATGATGGGCAGCACCGTAGGGCAGAGTTACCATTGGCAGCAGCAGAAATTACGCTCTTTCAGTAGCGCGCACTTGACCCTTGCCTGTGGGCGAACAAACCAACTTCAACTGCCTATATCGACCCTGGGGCGCTTGACCCCGGGCGCGACAACCACCCCTTTTTTTTCAGTGGCGCTTTGACCACATGCCCAGGACGCACATGCGGTACAGCTGGCCCTGGCGGCGCGCCAGGCATGTTTCAGGGATAAGCCGTACACTGTGGCCTTGGTTTCAGCGCGCTGGCGTCAGAAGCTGTCGAGGACTGCAGCGCTATTAGTCGTTGAAAACTGGCCCTCCCACTCTCCCGGCGGCGCCTGGCACTGTGCCGACCCTTGATGTGTACAAGCATGTTCGAGGGTGTGCGCGCATCCTAAGCGCCCAATCAGACTGCTCAACTTTGTATTCAAAGACCTGCTGTGGCCACATCTTCAAGCACAAACACAAACTTCAACTACCGCGCCCGAAAGCAGCGGAGGCGCGGCTGCGCTGCCTGCAGCAACAGCTGCAGTTGCGCAATGGCCGCTCCCTGCTCGTGCTGCTAGAGCCAAGTCAGCAGGCGGCCGTGCCGTGCCCTTGCACGTGTGTGTCGAGCACACGGGGGGCACACAGCAGCTACTTGAGGTTCTGCTCTGCGATCATCACCGAACAAGGAAATTGGCTAGCACCCGGAAACAGGATCGCTGCGCCAACCGCCTTGCCACTCTCTCTCCCCCCTAGGGCACGCACACACCCCCAAGGACGCTCCCACCAGCCTGCGGCCCGGCGCCACAAGCTCCGCCACCAGAGCCTGCAGCAGCTGCCCCCCCCCCCGGCGCCACCGCGGAATCCCGCCATGTCTTGGTGAGTGCACACGCTCACAGGCTGGCACCACCGCTTGAGGCTTGCTTTTGTAAGCAGTGGCGTTCGCCCCTGGCAGCTGCCCCTGCCACCTTCCCGTGGGGCCAGCGGCCCCCTATGCTCGTGCCTGCGGGCTGGCCAGCCCGTGGTCGCCGTCTCTTGCTGCGCAGCGCACCCCTCCCTGCTTCTGTACCGAGCAGCTTACTAACCGCCAACGCCCAGCTGCTGCCGCATCCAGGGACCGGAGGGAACCCGTCCGCGCTTTCTGAAGCGGCGTTCTGCGCTGCCAAGGCTGCTGCGGCACTGCTGTAGCTGGTGCGGCGCTGCTGCCCTGCATCTCTGCTCCCTGTTGCTGGGTTGCTGGGTGGCTTGCTGGTACATGTGTTGCTCCGATACTCTGCTTTTTGGCTGCAGCACCTGCTTCCACCTAGGCAGCACTGCATGCACCCTTGGGGTTTGTCCAGTTTTGGATGCACCTGCAGGAGGTTTGCCGGGTTGCTTGATGCCACCTGGGCCTAGCGCTGCATGCACCAATCGTGTTTTTCCGGTTTTTTACCTGCCCAGGAGGCTTTGATGGCTCCCAATTTCTGGTGCTGATGGTGATCCTGCCGTCTTGCTCTCTGCTGCACCGACCCCTGCTGTTTCCACAGGGACAACACATGCTACCCCTTCAAAAGCCCCAGCCGCCAGCGCCTGATGGGCGGCCCGGGGGACGATGGCTCGGACCGGTGAGTGATTTTTAAACTCATGCCCCTGCGCCTGCTGCCTTGCTTGCCGGCAGTACCCAGGAGTGTGTGAAACTTTGCCTGTTTGCAAGCGATGGCGCCGCTGCACTCGTGGGCGCACCATGGCAACGCAGTGCGCATAAACACAGTTTTCACGCTCCCGCGCCCCACCACACCCCCTGCGCCCACAACAGGGTTAGGGCTAGGGTTAGGTTTAGGTTTAGGGTTAGGGTTAGGGTTAGGGTTAGGGTTAGGTTTAGGGTTAGGTTTAGGGTTAGGTTTAGGGTTAGGTTTAGGGTTAGGGTTAGGTTTAGGGTTAGGGTTAGGGTTAGGGTTAGGGTTAGGGTTAGGGTTAGG
>JAULBY010025561.1:0-44518 GCA_032358315.1 Ophiocytium majus | reverse complement strand
GGGGCAGGGAACGCTGCACCTCCAGGTACCTGTACCCTAGGTGTTAGGTGCTAGAGACGTTGCCATCAAGTTGAGAGTACACCTTAACTCCACTAGCTTCACTGTACTACTGCGCTTCTGCCATGTTAAAATCTTCTGAAGCAAGGATTATGACACCAAAGTGTTTTGCAAACATGGTCGAGTGGTGGCGCACACAGCCGCCCCTACCTCGCCTGTCAGCCAATAGTCACTGCACGCAGTTGCCGCAACAAAATGTCACGTTGGCGCCAGGTGCTGGGAGTGCTGTCATAACCGAGAGCCGCAGTGTGAAAAATAGTCACTGCAAGCAGTTGCGGGAACAAAAATCCTCTTTCGGGGGCGAGGATGCTCACCCTGGTCTGTGCGGACACCGCATCCACCCACGCCCGCAGCTGTGGCCGCACCGTGGTCTTGTATTGCTCCTGCGCGGGCACACATGGGATGTGAAGAGAAAACGCAACATTCAGTGCTCACCAGCGTGTTTGTTGTACAGTGCACTTGCGATTTAGTGCGGGGTAGTGTCAACCCGCCGCATCCCGCACTGAAGCGCAACATGCATTAAACCAAGTAGCGATGTGTATTGTATGAAGTATTAATAGCATATCAGCCATGTGGTCAGTAACAGGCTCGCAGGCCCCTCGTTAAACCGCCTGCACTAAAAGTAAACCGCGAGTGCACTGTTCTGTATATGGGGGGGGTGGATGGGGAAACTCCCTTGTGATGCAATCATTTGCCATTGTAGCGTCAGGTTTGTGCTGCACACAGCGCACGTGGTTACACCGCATCCACGTGGCAGTTACATAGAAACCGAAAAAACCGCACCTGGCTCTCAGCGGTGACCATGTATATGGACGCGAAGGGGGCCTTGTACCAGTCCTCGGGAATGTCGTACCTGCACAGGCAGGAAAACAATACCACAAACATTTTTGAACAGACTAGCTCATTTTTGGCGCCAACAAAATCTCACACCAGTTACGGTAATGCAAGATGGTGTATGCTTCGAACTACTTGTGTACCTGGGTGTTTTTTCAAGCAGTATTTGTTAGCAGTGCTTCCTCGGAATGTTATACGTGCACAGGCACAACAAAGGACCACATATCATTTCACTACAGCGCACTCTATTAAGTGCGGGGTGGTGTCACCCGCGCACTGAAGCAAGACCCGCAATAAATCGAATAGGGCATTATGTTCTGCTTCGAAGTATACAGAATCATGCGGTCTGTGACAGGTCTCTGGACCCCGCGCTAAACCACATGGCACACTAAATCCAAGCGCACTACAACGCGAATGCACTGTAGCAGTCATCATTTGCGCCAACAAAAACTTGCACTGGCAATGCATGATTACGCGCACTTCTATTGAGCTCCTGTCAGCGCGCAGAAACAAGCCCTGCGCACATGGCGTGCGCTTGACTGGAGAAAAGCATGGTCAAGCGTGCGGTCCTCTGTTGTCGGCCGACAAAATGTATCCAGTGTATGAGTACATGTACTTGTTATCAGTACATTCAAGGGTGTTGCGGCATCGTGGCAGCACCAGGCCTGTTCTTGGGTGGTGCTGGGGTCCTGGGTGTGTGCAAATGGTGTCTGAATGCAAACTACTTACCTTAGGTAGTAAGTATGCGCATTGTGATATACTAGTACTTTTCATGTGCCAGATGGAGGCTCACTTTAGCGCCGCCTTCTCCATGTTTGTCCTGCTCCGGTGCACCTGCACGGCGGCGGTCACCAACAGCAAGACACACGAAGGGATTTCACGCCTGCAGGCTAAGCAAATTTGTGCAAATGGCACAGCACGCTGGCAGCCCGCGTCACTGTGAACTGCATTGCCGGCAAGAATTTGTGCCTACTTGCACACCCGCCACTGCACATGCCACCGCACTCGCTCAGCAGCAGCCCGCACCTAGACAAGGCAGACAGCAAGGCACAAGGTAGTTCATGCCCACAGGCTGAGCAGTTTTTGTGCACACCGACACACAAAGGGATTCCACGCCCACGCAGCACCTGTGTGCATGCTCTCTAAGGCACCTCTCTCTTACAAGAGCAAATTGTGACTATTCGAAGTTTCTAGGTTTTCTTTAAAGCCGAGCAGAATTGTGCACATGGCACAGCTGCTGGCAGCCACGTCATATGCTGTGGAGCACGCGCCCACAGGCAGAGTCAGTGAGCCTGCGCACCCCTCACTGACCCAGGTGTGTGGGGGGGTGGTGCGTGGGGAATGGGCTGAGTTGGGTTGCTGCTGTCGCCAAGAGCAAGTCACCAACACATTGGTTGAGGTGGTCATGGGGTGACCACGTTCAATATCACTTGTGTGGAGCAGAGGCGCTGCTGCACGCGCCCGCAGGCAGGGTCATTGAGCCCGGCCGCCCACCCTTCACTGAACCAGTGGGGGAGGCTGGTGCGTGGGCAACGGGCTGATTTGGGTTGCTGTTGCTTGCAAGAGCAATGACACTGGTTGAGGCAGGCATGGGGTGAATCCGTACTGCTATGGGGTACTGGCGCGCACAGCGCTGAGCTGAGCCTACTGGGCACGCACCGCTGCAAAAACAAAAAAAGTTGCGCACGTCAACACACGAAACAGGTCGGTGCGGGTTTTGGTACCGCCAAGGCTGAGGCGAAGGCGGTAGGCAAGGCCATGCGCATGTCAAGAAACGCAAGCGGTCGCTTACTGCTGATTGTGGTCTGAATGGCACAGCGCTGCTGCAAAAACCTTGCACATGTCACGTAACGTAGCAGGTCAGTTACTGCTGGTTGTGGTCTTACTGGCATGCGCTGCTGTAAAAACCTTGTGCATGTTTTCAAACGCAACAGGTCGCTTACTGCTGGTTGTGGTACTGCCAAGGCTGGGGCAAAGACCAGGCCAAAGCCCAAGCCTGAGGGGTGTCAATGTGTACACGTGTGCATACATGCTACAGTGTGCATACATGCTACAGTGGTACTAAGAAGTATGTTTTACAGCGCGCAATGAAGATTCAACACGCTGTGATCCAACACTTCGCCTTTGACGCACCATGATTTTCGCGGCTACAGTAGCTCCACACAAACATAGTACACCATATTTATATCATACATGTGTACACACATAATGTACATATACTTTGGAAGTATACTGGTATTAGACAATTTTTTGAAGTTGCAAGTCAGCCTGTGACTTATCGCTTGTGTTAACGCACCATGATTTTCACGGCCAGTTCCTCCACACAGACGGGCTGGTCCGATGACGGCAGCTTGAGGGCCAGGCGCCGCAGCGGCATGTACACCTGCGACAGGGGCAGGCGAATACGACATTAATTGTCAAGCGGCATGTACACCTGTGGCAGCGGCAGCCATGTGCTACACATAACACATAACACATACTTCGTAGTATTTTCAAGGGACATGAGACATACCGCCTGCCATCCAAGTCACATATACTTCTCGTCACACACGTTAACATGTGGTCAAAACTCTGATGCCCCTCAGCACGGCAGCTTGAGGGCCAGGCGCCGCAGCGGCATATACACCTGTGGCAGGGGCAGGCATGTACAACATGTTTGTGAAGCAGCATGTACACCTGTGGAAGTGGCAGGCGAATGCAACACAAAGTTTGAAGGGAAAGAAGACAACTTTGTGAGAAAAAAAACAGGCCCAAAAGTTGCGCCAAGCCCATGTAATGCCGTGGCTGGGGTGAAAGACCAGGCGAAAAGTGCTTGGGTGGCTTACCCAGCTGGTCGGAAATAAGTAGTCCCCACCCTACTTGCGCCGGGAAAGAAGACAACTTTGTGAAAGAAAAAAACAGGCCCAAAAATTGCGCCAAGCCCAGGTAATGCCGTAGCTGGGGAAAAAGACCAGGCGAAAAGTGTGTGGGTGGCTTGCCCAGCTGGTCGTAGGTAAGTAGCCCCCACCCTACTTGCGCCGGGCGCCACCCTTGTGGGTCAGGTGTGCGCTGTTTCTTACTCACAGTTATGGTAGCACTGCTTTCTGGCTGCAGCTCTGAACTGCACCCTGAGCGCAACCACATACTTGAAGTACTCCAGAAGTATATTTTTCTTACTCGCAGGTATGGTAGCACTACTGTCATGTGGCTGCAACGCTGAACTGCGCCCTGTGCGCGTGCTCAATCTTATTCACAGTGATGATGGCACTGCTTTCATGTGGCTGCAACTCTGAACTGCACCCTCAGCGCAACTGTCTGTATGTTTCTTACTCGCAGTGATGGTAGCACTGATTTCATGTGGTTGCAACTGTGACCTGCGCCTTGAGGGTAACTCTATACATAACGCTGCTTGACAAAGCAGTTGCGGCAGGCCGACAAAGACAGAGGCCTTGTCTTGTCGCGCCACCAGCCACAAACGGCTTCCACAGCCGTCTCTCATGGTGGGTTGGGTGATCGTGGGCATCACCCAAGATGGTGGCGCTTCGCACTTGGCAACTGCCAGAAACCCGTCCGAAAATAGCCAAGCATTTTATGAATACGGCGATTACTACTGAAAAAGATGTTTCTGCCTTCCTTATATCTATTACTTCGGAGTATGTCCATGCACATTTATAAGCGTAGCCAAGCAATCCCTGCTGCGCCCGTGCGCCACATGTGGGTTGTGTGACCATTGGCGCGGTGCAGAGTTGCGGGGGCTGTGGGTTGGACACCCTATCAACGTTGGGAAAAGCTATGACGTGGTGCCATCCTCATTGCTGACATGCAAGGATGGCTCACCATTACTACTACAGTACCGATTTCACATCACGGCAATTTGGCACCAAACACCAACATACTTCAAGAAGTATATGTGTATCATTTACACATGATAACATCATTACATTACATAACAAAGCAGCAGGAACCTGTGCGCACATCGTACACCTATTGTGCGCTGTGCGCGCAGCACAACCTGCGAACACGCCTGTGTCGTTAGACAGAGCCAGCGACTGAACGCTTGCCGTGACAGTGGTCGGGCTCACCTCAAAAAGGCGTTGCAGGTGCGGCCACAGCTTGCCAGGGTCGTACAAGGCCAGCGCAGGCATGCACGCCTCGTCGCTCGCCTCCTGCGGCGTGGCAACATCATGCTTGAATTTAGCAGCGTAGCGTGATAACATTAGCGTTTTTGAACAGGGACAATTTTGCTCAAAAAGTTTAAACACCTGCTCGAGCATGGCGTTGCCACACAGTATCAGGTAACGTGACCCAAAGGCTGAGCAGGCATGCACGCATCACGCTCCCCTCCTGCACATGGCGGCTCGAGTACAGCATTGCCACACAGCGCCACAGGGAGCAAGATTTTATGAGGGTGATTAGAACGCGAGGCGCCACCATTTCCCTACTGGTGGAGCAGAGAGCGGCTATAGTGGCCATTGTGCTGCAGCTGGGCTAGCACACCACATGCAACTCCTCGTCGCTCCCCTCCTGCGGCATGACATTGATTTCAGTTGTATATGATGAAGTTAGAAAAAAAAAATCAAGTTTGAAGAAAACATGGCGGCGCGAGTATGGCGTCAACACACAGCGGTGTCAAAATCTGCAGCCGACCGAACTGCATGCTGGTGGGTGGTGTTTTGATTACCACAGACATGGAGCAAAAAGTAGGTGGCAGCAGTTCCCGGTGGTTTCCATGACGGGTTCAGCTGCCAGCTGTGTTCAGGTGATCCCAACAGCTTCTACTTCAACCGTGCTGTCAAATGCTCGGGTTTTGGTTCGGTTCCTACGGGCTGGTCACCATTTGCATGTCAAGTTCTCGTTTTTTTTTTCGTGTGCTGGTGTTGAAGCCCAGAGCTGTGGTCACGTGGGTCCCAAGCAGGAGCCACAGGTTCTACTTCACATGCACTGCCATTTTTATGTAATCATGTACAGTACACTGTACCCCATTACTATCCCAAAAACGTACGAAGTATACTTCAAGAAGTACTTATGAAGTTATACTGTAGTAATGTCCACACTACTAGTGTGTATACTGCTACTAGAAGTATACTTCAGCAGTATATACCATAGGCATGTGTATGTGTGTGCACACTGCGCACACATGTACTTCAGAAGTACGTAGTATGTGCTTACCTGTGCTGCCATTATCAGAGAACACTTGAGGTAAGGAAACTATGAAGTACTTGCTCTTCGTCACAGGTTGGTCATTCAAAGTCATGTAAAGTTTGACTTGCTTTGTGCGCGTGCTAGCGCGCGCAAATCAAGACCAGGCGGAATGGGGCTGAGTCCAGACAGCACCAGCTACTGCACAAGGTGTGAATTATGAGGTGCTCTTCTCAGAAGTGCTGCAGCAACTCCGTTGCGAGAAGTCCCGTTGTCCAGATGAGAAACTGCTGGCGAAACTGCCAGACCATGATGTGACGCGTGCCACCCTGGAGGTAGAGCTTTGAATGAGCTTCATTGCCAGTCTGCTCCATACACATATACTGTATAGTACCGGTATATGATACTTATAAGTATACGAACCTGCTAACACCACGTGCCAAAAAAACTTGGGGGAGTAGGGCGCCGGTCACTGCCGCATCTGCGTTGGTGCAGTCGCACAGCGTTTTGGGGCGTTTGCTGGCAAAGTGGGCCGTCTATGGTATATCACTTACAACTGCACTGTTTTGATGGCGCACAGACGTTATGCTCAACGTGTTTGTACAGTATGGTGTAGTGCAGAACTTGCATAACCAAAGCTGTACCAGCGCGGCCAGCTCGACACATACTGTGATGTACTACTAGTAGTACCGGTCCTTTACAAAAAACGGAAAAAAAGCATTGATGCGGAAGTAATTATGGTACTGGCACAGCGTAACGACCCAGGGTTCAAGCACTACTTCTGACAGTTTGCTTTGGTCAGCGGCAAGTGCCGTGTGGCCCTGAGCCCGGCCCCTTTAAGTTCAACCATATGTCAGCTGCCGTTAGGCGCGGCTTTCTCAGCCAAGCAGAGATTTCATTTTCTTTTTTAGGCGGCAGATAACCTGTCTGCGCTTGCGGCCCGCAAGTCACCGCTCACAGAACAATCCCAACTGAAGGTGGCGCCAGCGAAAGTGCGCAAGTACTCACGTCTATGTGCACCCCGAGCGATGACAGCATGCTGCTGGTCTCCCGCGGTGGCAGCTGCCTCGGCGGCAGTGGGTGAAGACTCTGCGCGGGCGACGCCGTTGGCGTGCTTGGGGCCGCCCCCGCAGCCCCTCCTGGCCCTCCAGGCTGACCGTTTGCAGGCAGCGGCATACGCAAAAGACAGAGGGGCAGTCATGCAGAGTGTCATGGGCACAGCTTATTATAGCAGATGGCAGTTGTGTCAACAACACAACAACAACAACAACCTATGGTGTTGGACTGGCAGTGCTGTTGGCTACCCGTTTGCGGGCAGCGGCACGCAAAAGACAGTAGGGCAGTCACATGCATGGGCGCAGCATGTCATTGCGGGTGAGAGTTGTTTCTGCTTCTGGTGTTGGACTAACAGTGCTGTTGGCTAGCCGTGCGCGGGCAGCGTCACGCAAAGGACAGTGAGTAGGGGAGTCATGTAGAGTGGCATGGCCGCAGCTGTCGTTGCGGATGACAGTAGTTTTGGCCTCTGGTGGTGAACTGGCAATGCTGTTGGGAGGTGCCCCTGGCTGTTGCCGGTAATGCTGCAGTGGGCCCTGTCAGCCACCATGGCCGGCTGCTGCCGGCGCCCAGATGCGTTGAGATAGACACAGCACTCTGTTCTGTTTTTGCAGCACTGTCCACACTAGTAAGACTTTCACCGGCCACCTCTGACAATGTTAAAATTATCGTGTGTTGGCAGCGCCATGATGCTGGGCAGCCATGTGCACTGTGCAGGTCACTGCCGAGCTGCAGCAACACGTGCTGCTGCTGGCTGCGTCTGGTGCAGGTGTTTCCTTCACTTGCTGCTAAGGGGCGCATGCCAGCAAGCTGGCGGATGCAAGCACCATCCCAAGCACACCATCCGCAAGCTGCTCTTGCACACCCTACTATCCTTCGCACCTAGTAAAAGGCTTGCACGCGCACACAAAATCACCCACCTGCGTCGCGCCTCCGCCTCCAGTGCTGTTGCGAGGAGGCAGGGCAGGAGGAGATATCCTGGGTGGCACTGGCGGCGCATCAGAGGCGGCAGTGGCCTCCGACCCCGCTCCTGGTGTCGCCATGACTCCCTTCGGTATCACCAGGCCTCCGCTGCTCCTCCTTACTTGCTAGATCTGCCCGTTGGCGTTAGGAGCCAAGGCACTGGAGAGTTTGTGCGTGTTGTGGTGTGATGGAAGTGTGATGCTGGTGTTGTCACATGACCGTTTACCCTGAAACAGGCATGGCAGGCCCCCTGTCCTGTCCACCACGCTGTCAGCCTGCACGGCTCTGACTTGCAGCCTGTTGCGTGTTAAGACCCCCCCCCTCCCTCAGGCATTCAAACTGTTTTGGCGCCTTTTTCAGTCAGTCAGTTGCCTCCTTGCAATCGCTCCTCTGTTTGCTGCTGGAAGCACTGGCCCTGACCAGCGCCAGCACTGCAGATGCAGGTCTGACTCATGGTGCTGCCGCTGCTGCAGCTTCAGCCTGCCCAGCAGCCATGTTTGCGAGCGCTGGCCTTGGCTCCTCCAGCCACTCTTTTGCAGCAGCGTTGGACAGCGCTCCAACAGCGCACCTTTTGCTCCTGGGAGGCTCGACGGCAGCTGCTGCCGGAGCCAGAGGCGGCAATGCATCGTCATCCATGCTATTGCTGGATGCCATCTGTCGGGAGATTGCGCAGGTGCTGAGACAGGCACATGCGGTCGAGCTGCAGGAAACAGAGGTGAGGCACCCAATCAATGGATGTTTGCAGGTTTGTTTCCGCGCCCTGACTTACCGCTGTGTCTGCGATGGTCAAAAGATGGTGGAGCGGTGCTGGTGCTGTTGATTTTTACCGCTTCCTGCAGCCCTCAGCGCCGCCAATCTCTGTGTGCACAACACCAACCGCCGCTTGTGGCTGTCTGCGCAACACACTCCATCATGCGTGTCTCGGACAGCAGAGCAGTGCACACGCACCAATGCCCCCCCAAACATCATCCCACCCAACGAGCTCACTACTGCTGTGGCTGCCGCCGCTGCCGGCGCTGCCGCCACCTCTCCCCCCCCTCCACGCCCCAACTCCAGGCCGCCCTTTCCAGAATCATCGCCAGGCCGGCAGTGCGTGCCACTCCCCGCGCTGCCCTCCGCGCCTGCCTCTCCCACCTGCCCACCCCCCACAACTCCACTCGCGCACTGGTGGCGCTGCACCGCACGGCAATTCTCCCACTGAGCACGGCCCTCGCAGCAGGCGGCGACTGCTCAGCAGCAACTTTTGCACACGCCCTCACGCACGAGCCCGACGCCTCCGTCGTTGCCGCGGCGGCGGCAGCTCTGCTCGACGCCGCCACACCGCCCCCGGCGCTGGCGGCGCAAAGCGCTGTTTACCCCCGTGCCGGCGATGCATCGGCAGCGGCCGCTGAGCAGCACGCAGCCCGCGAACGAGCGGTCGCGGTGCTAGACAGGCTGTGCGGTGGCGCCTGCGGTGGGCCGGGGGGCGGCCCCTACCGCGATGGCGCAGCAGAGAGGCGCGTGTGTGTACGTGTGCTGCAGGCGCTGCGACCCCTCGCGGACACAGTGCCGGATCGCGAATGCGCTGCAGCGGAAGGGGGGGCAGCCGTGGCGGCGGCGGCGGCGCTGTCACGCCAGCTCTCGCTGCTGGTGTCGAACGTGTGCGGCGGCGCGGGGCGCTGCGCGCGCACCACCGGCGCCGGCCCCACCGCGTGGTTTGCCACCGCCCCAACTTCAACAACTATCATTTCAACAACTTCAACTTCAGCAACTGCCGCCACTGCGGCGGAGGACGCACCCGGCGCTGCGCTGGAACGAGCGCTGGCGTGTTTTGACGCGCGAGACGTGGTGGATGTGCTAGCGGCGGTGCTGCGGCGGGCGGTGCGTGCGGCGCAGGGGGCGGGAACGTTTGTGGCGGCGCCGTGCTGCTGGGGCGCAGTGCGCGAGTGCGCGCGTGCGGCTAGTCTGTTAAGTGGAGGGGGAGGGGATGAGGTTGACGCGCTGGCACGGCAGCTGGTGCAAGAGGTGGGTCTTGCTCGCCCTCTGTGGGCTCGCTGGCAGGCATGGTGCAATAGAGAGTGCAAACGACCTAAAGCACCATGTGCCGTGCGGCTGGGGCGCCGTGCGCGAGTGCACGCGTGCTGTGAGTCTGTTAGTTGGTGGCGGGGGGCGTGAGATTGGCGCGCTGGCACGGCAGCTGGCGCAAGAGGTGGGTTTGGGGCGGTCGCAGCGCGCGCGATTTTTTGTAGTAGGCGCCGTACATGCCTCACAGAAGTGCCGAGAGTAACGCATGTAAGGAAGTGGCATGGTCCCTTCCGCCATTTTAATGCAATCGGCGCTGTTGTGTGAAGTTGCTGCCTGACAGAGTTGACTGTGGTGACGGTGCGGATGGCTCTGGAGCAGTGGCTGGCCCACTTGTTGATGAATGGTACTGGCTTGGACCAGCCGCTGCCTGAGCAGTAGCAGCAGTGTGTGAGTGGCCGGGCACAAGCAGCTGCACGTCACGGCATGCTACACACAAGCAGTGTTGTACAGGCGCAGCTGAGATGCTGACAGTGACTGACATGGCAGCGGCAACGCGTTTTAACCAGGCCAGCGCCATTCACATCCAGGCCAGGCGGTGTTGAGCCATTCACGCTGTTGAGACCCAACTATATTTCTCATCGGTGCCATTCACGCCGGTGAGACCCTACTATTTTTTCTCCTCGGTTCCAGCACCGCACGCCCCAGCACTCTCTCCGCCCGCCCAATACGCCGCCACCATCAAACCGTATTGTTCATGTACACACGGCCACCAGTTGCCGCAGCGCTCACACATCCCAGCTCCCCCCCCACCCCCTTACGTCTCTCACACCGTCATGCCCACGGCTCCTCAATGCCTACACCAGCGTCCCCTGCCCGAGCAGCAGTGGCTGCTCCTCGGCCTGAGCCGCCGTCATAAGGCGCGCACACCCACCTTTTCAAGAGTCACAACTTCCGCACCGCCATGCTCACATGCTCTTTTCCATTACAGTGCACTCGCAATTGAGCTCGCTTTGATTTGTTGTCTGTGTGCGGTTTACTGCGGGGTCTGGAGGCCTGTCACAGAGCACATGGCTCTACCTAAACGGTTCACCACGCCCCGTTTGATTGAGTGCGGGTCTGACTTTAGTGCGAGGTGCCAGGCGGGTGACACTACCCCGCACTAAATCACGAGTGCACTGTAGTAGTAACAACTCTAGCGTTAAGCACCACTATTATTTGTGCTGCCCTGGTTTCGCGCAGCCGGAGAGGCGCACTTTCCTTTTATGGCCGTAGCTAGGGCACTTCTACATGCGCCCCCCCGCCACCCACCCCGCACCCCTCCTGCCCGCTGCCGCTGCAGGCACGGGCCTCCCTCGGCGCAGGCGACACTCCCGCAGGCCAGTGCGCGCTGCAAGCGGCGCTGGTACTGGCACAGGGGCGCGGCTTGGCTGCCCGTGCAGCACTTGCTGCTGAGCAGGAGGCTGCACCTGCTCAGCAGCCGGGGGGGGGGCAGGAGGGGGGGTGGGGGGGGGCGGCAGGGGGAGAGAGCTACAAGCTGTGGCTGCGAGAGCAAGTGGCGGCGGTGGTGGCAGCGGGCGGGGACGCCCCTGGGGATGGCGGCTGCAGCGCCAAGTGAGCTATCGGCCTGCTCAGCAGCACAGGAAGTGGTATAAGTAGTACCATATATATACTGAAGTATAAACATGTATACTTCAAAAGTACTTGTTTGTAGCAGCGTTTTA
Organism: Ophiocytium majus; assembly: GCA_032358315.1. Lineage (NCBI taxonomy): Eukaryota > Xanthophyceae > Mischococcales > Ophiocytiaceae > Ophiocytium > Ophiocytium majus. Next base: position 32,768 of record JAULBY010025561.1, on the reverse strand, counting down.
TGTACTTCGTATATTGTCAGCACATGTGGTCAGTGCTGGCAGGCTGTGAGCGGTTACTCCGGCCCTGGACCCTGGGTGTGTGTGGATACTCGGGTGCTCCACGTGGCATGCTCTGCATCATGACACTCCTATACCCTTGTTTGTGTCATTGACGGGGTATGCACTGGCAGTTTCAGAACTTTGGCTGGTGCTGAGCTGCCTGCAACCCTGGAACCCACGCCGGGGCAAGCATTGAGAGTTGCAGGCTGTTGTGCTTGCTAGGTGACCCACCACTGTGGTCAGAGACAAAGAGAACATAATCTGCTGCTGCACGTGCTTGAGTGATTGATTTTTGTTGTCCCGGCTGCTTCATTCGGGCCTGCTGCATATGAAAGTACAAGGGTATGCACGGCTAGGAAGAAAAACGTGCGGTGCAGTAACTGTCCTTTGCTTGCTTGAGCATGCGCCAAAACAGTAGCAGCAGAGCCAGCGCCCCAACTGATTGATCGACTTTTGAGTCCTATCGCCCCGTAACAATGCCCGAGTGACACTTTCATGCCATCGTGCGTGCTGGCTGCGCAGGAAGCTGGCGCACGCCCTGCTTGACGTTGCTCAGATGTACTTCAGAAGTCGACGTGGCTTAGATATACTTCAGAAGTACTTCTGACGTACGCTGTAACCCATCACTTAGTCATGACTACCATCATTGAGCCCTGACAGTCACCAAGCGACACCTTCATGCCGTCGTGTGTGCTGGCTGCGCAGAAAGCTGGCGCACGCCCTGCTCGACGTGGCGAAGGAGATGGTGCCCGCCAACGCCGCCGCCGTCCTGCTGGCCCACAAGTCAGAACTCAGGGTACGAATGTGTCCACGCTGCCACCGCGCTGGGCCCTTGCCACTCTTAGCACAACGCACACACAAACCGTGTGGTGAGCATGACCACTGCTTACTGCACATGTGACGGGGCTTGAACCCTAGGCCGGGTATGCGTTGTGGTGCTCGGTTTCATACAGAAAGTGTGCGAGGGCTGGCCCCTGGTCGACAGCTATGTGACACATTGCACAGTAGCAAATGCCATTAGCAATTTGTGGACACGGCACCCGTTCTGTGCGTTGTCAACCACCAGACCGTAGTGACTGGGCAGTGCGCTGCTGCTTTTATTTTTATCTACTTCAGAAGTACCTCGAAGTATTTCGAAGTATTCAAGTCATTTTTTGAAAATATAACTCGCCAAATTCAACGATGAGCGCCCCTGCTGCTGAGCACACTTTCAAGTGCCCGCCACCGCCGCCACACGCCACCCTCACACCCCACTCCCCGCTTCCGCCGCTGCTCCCTCGCCCCCTGCTGCAGCCTTTGGAGAAGCTAGAGCCGCCTGTTGCGGGAGGGGGGGCGGGGGCACGCGAGCAGCGGCAGCAGCAGCAGCCACTGGCGGAGCGCATGGCCGACTTCAGAGCGCAGGTGCTGGGGCGCCTGCAGGAGCTGGATGACGCCGCTGCTGCGGCCAGCGCTGCCGCGGGCGGCGCGGACTGCGGCGCTGGGCGGCTGGTACGTGGTGCAGCTGCGTATAATGTACGTGTTTTGTATGTGCGTACGGCTTGTTATGCATTGTACCATACCGGTATATTGCGTTGGCGCCGCCGCCGCCGCGAGCGCTGCGGCGGGCGGCGCGGACTGCGGCGGCTGGTACGTGGTGCAGCTGCGCCGCATACCGTATGTGTATCAGTGCTGGGTCAAGGCGCATCACTTTTGTAATGTAATGTGTTTTGCGTGTAACGTGCGGTACTCGATATGTGTGCAGTATACACGGCTTTGTATGCATTGTGCCATGTACTTGTTGAACGCCGCCGCCGCGAGTGCTGCCGCGGGCGGCGCGGACTGTGGCGCTGGGCGGCTGGTATGTGGTCAGAATACCCTATTGCGCCAGCCGTCAGTAAAAAAGGAAAAGAAAAGGCACACGCACACACACACGCACACACCAAACCGCTCCCCCCCCTGGACCATAAAGCGCAGGGTGGGCGGGCCCTCAATGTCCCAGCCTGTGTGCAGCCTCCGTGCGCGTGCACCAGCGCCGCTGACACCACAGAAGTTGCTGCTGCCTGGTGGCCATCGCAACAACTGCTCAGCCTTCGGCGTGATCGCCCCTTTTAGGCTTGTTCCACGTTTTTCTTTCCTCACTTTTGCCGTTTTTGGACAGGAGGCGCGTGCTGGTGGCAGCGATGGCGCTGCATCAGCGGCTGCAGGCGCAGCTGATCTGGCAGACCTCCTGAGGTAAAGCCCACTTATGATGCGCGCACACTGCCTCGGCGCACGTTTTACTGGGCGGGCCTAGGGTGTAGAGGCTACCGGCATCATGGCAGTGTGTGCACACTACATCCTCCACAACGTGGGCATATACTTCAGAAGTACTACTACTATAGTAGTAGTAGTTTTATTTATTTGCACTTGTGGGGTGCAAGAGCCCATGGATGTCATGTATGCCAGCACGGCCACTAGGTGTAGTAATATAAATAGTTTTTCTAGCATATACTATTTGAAGTACCATGTAGTATGTCCTTCTTGAAATATCGTACACTCCACCATATTGACTACGTATGCACATACTTCGATCGTCGTAGTTTGAAGTACAAGTGCATGCAGTATACCGGTGAAGTACATGCACATGTACAATACCTCTCACAGGATTGTATGACCGCACCACAGTGTCGCGCCTCACTTTGGCATACAGCAACCAGGCGTTGGTATTGTGCTGGTCCTCTTGTTGAGGCTTGCCGCGATTTCCCAGTCACTCTTCTGGGGGATCAATTCACTACCTTTGTGGTATTCATATCTCCAAAGAAGCATTGTAAACTCCAAAGTAAGTCCAGTGTGTATGTGTACAGTATATATTTTGAAGTACTACAGCAGTATGTAGCAGTGCTTCCATACTTCTAGTACTCTGAAGTAGTTGAGTGAGTGTAGTAACAAGTACCGGTACTGAAATGAGAAATTATGGTGTTATTATATTGTACTGTTGCGGTAAATACCGATACTTTTAGTATACAGTGCACTCACAATTTAATGCGAAGTAGTGCCAACCCCCTCACACCCCGCAGTCAAGTGAGACCCACACTAAATGGGATGGTGATTTGCGTATCATCACTACAGCAACCATTTGGTCAGCAACAGGCGTCCGGATCCCGCACCAAATGGCGTACCATCTCAAAACAATCACACTGAATTGCAAGTGCATTGTACTTGTTCCAGACACCATACCACCTATTTTATAGACGTGCTGCCACTACTAAAAGGACTACCAGTAGCTTGTAGGCATACATTCATCCCAAATGCCCTGTCTTTGCTAAGAGGTGTAGTAATCACGCCACGACAACATTCTCATGTGCAAGCCTGCCCCCTCGCCCGTTCATTTGCAGCTTCCTCCTCTAAACTCATCCCATATGCCCTGTCCTCGCAAAAAGTTAAAGTGCAACACCACGACCAAATTCTCACGTGCACCCTTCCTCCCTTGCCCGTCCATCCTCAGCTCCTTCGCCAAGAACCGCGCCCTGCCGGACTGGGCGCGCAAGCTCAAAATTTTCGAGCAGCAGCGCTGGGTGAACCTCAAGGCGGTCTTGCTCAGCGGAGGCGGCGGCAGCGGCAGCGGCGATGGTGGCGGTGGCGGTGGCGGAGGCGGCGGCGGCGCGGCGCCGAGCACAAAGCTGCGGCTGCAGCTGGGCCAGCGCCTTCAGGAGTTTGGCATCATCACTGCGCGGGTGGGTGGCGCCGGTGGACGCGGACAGGCTCACCGTATATCATATTCTTTGAATCGAACAAGCCTTTTTTCTTCTCAATTTTCCCTAAAAGTACACTTTTTCCTTGAATCTGTTCAAAAAAAGTCTGTACCCGGAATTTTTTAGGGTGTGGGCTGGGCACGTGCCTGCGTGGTGTTACGGTCAAACCGCTTATGGTGGGCCCAGACAATGGGGGTAGGTAGCTTATTTTGGGAGCCATTCAAAGAACTGTAGTGGTAAAAGCAGGTTACCCTAGCGTTTGCTGCCGCTAGTACGCACCTGAGACCTGCTGCAAGTGCTCACACACAACAGAGCAGCCAAGTATGCGTTCTCTGGCGCCACGCGTCCGTCGACGGCCATGTCGACTGCTACGTCTTCTTGTGGGTACAGCTGATTGCAAATGCACCTACGCTTTCATGCCGGGCACGTAGCTGTACTTTGCGCATAACTTGATACAAGCTCATCGCGCATGTGTATACCTTGAACCGCGCACTGCTGTTGTGCACAATGGAATGACCAGCACCGCTTGCCGCAGCGGCATGCTGATGCCGTGGCATACACACAGCACTGCACGTGGCAAATGCCAGGCATGGTGCTGAATGCCGCTTGGCCATGCTGTCACTGTGGCTACCTCTGCAACGACCAACAAAAGCTCAGCAAACTGGACCAGACGGCAGCATACTGATATTGTGGCATACACACATCAGTGCACATGCTCAATGCCAGGCATGGGCGCTGAATGCCAAAAGTGTGCCGGTTGGCCATGCTGCCATTTGCGCCCCCCCCCCCCCAACAGGAGCTGAGCAAACTGGAGCAGACCCTCATGTCGCAGAGGCTCAAGGAGCAGCAGGTGCGTGCCCAATGCAGATGCCATGCCCTGCGCTTACTCCCTTGTCAAGCCGTGTGCAATGCGTTTTTAGCCTCTCGAGATGTCAGGAACTTCTGCTCAACAAGAGAAACCGATTCTGTCACAATGCCTTTTATTGTGGTTCCATGGTATCATGCCGTGCCTGCCTCGTGCCCACAGAGTGCGAGCGAAATCTTAAGTTGAAGCTCTCTTCAGGTAGTTCTGTCAGTCTGCTTACTCGTGTTACCGGTACTTTGGATACAGAGGTTATCGGGTATCATCTTGAGTGACTTCCCAAATACCGTAGGAGAATCATGAAATTCATGGTGTGACCCAAAGGCAATTTGCAATGCAGCAAGGTGCTTTTTTTGCAACACTGTCGCACATGTGCTGCCTCCACCATAGTGTGTTCCCAGCCGGGGGTAAAGCCGACTCCAGTTGCGCCACATGAAACGATGTGTCTACATACCTCGAAGTACTTACTACTGGTAGTAGGTACTTCAGAAGTATGTATGCGTGTATAAACATTCTTCATAAAGTACTCATACTTCGAAGTATACCACATGCATACTTCGAAGTACATGCTACAGCAGTATACAGGTCACATATACACAAGTGCTTCTGTAGTATGTGTATACAGTATACCGGTACATACTGGTGCAGGTGCTACTGTACTAGCGAACGTGCTGGCATGGCATGATGTCGTGCACGCCCACAAGTGCGTGTTTTGAATAAGACTACTGTACCATACTGTGTACTTCTATATATACTTGAAGTATACTTCAAGTATACAGTAGAAGTATATATATATATATATATATATATATATGTACATACACTTACCATTTAAGTGTTCATTTTTTGGTCCTGATTGTGCGTGCAGATGAATCTGGCTGACCGGCGCCACAGCGCAGTGGCGCAGCGCACCAAGCAGCTGGCCAAGCAGCTGGAGCGCACCCCCGACGCACTGACGCAGGCGCAGGTGGGTGGTGGCCGTGGGTAGCGCAGAACACGCGGGTACTGGTGCACCTGATGCAGGTTGGCAGCAACATGTTGTTTCTGCCGACACACACATACTACTAGTAGTATGCACTTTTTCGTTGTTGTTCTGCAACACATGTGTTTTGCCAATGCGGTGCTCGGCGGTGCCAATTTTTTTCGCAAACATGGACACCGTCACCACCGGCCGCTTGGCCAGCACCAACCAGCCACTGCAACAACAACGAAAAACACAGTATCTGTCGCCGACCAACCAAGTCTGCAAGCCTGCCTTCCTCTGAAGCACAGCCATGCTGCCACTGCCGCTCCCTCCCCGCGCGCAACACCCCCCTGTCGACCACACCCGCTGTGTACACACGCTTGATTGTACTTTTGAATTTTTAGGTGCTATGTGCACTTTGTAATGACATACAGTGGACTCGCAATTTATTGCGGGGAAGTGTCACCCCCCTAGCACCGCGCACTAAAGCAGGACCCGCACTAAATCAAACCGGGCATTGTATATTGGTTACACAGAACCATGCGGCATGTGACAGGTCTCTGGATTCCACATCAACTGCATACAGCACTCAATAAAAGAGCACCAAATCACGAGCGCACTGTAATATATAATCACACACCCCTCTGTCACTGTCCCTGTCACTGGCAGCTGCTATTTGGCGAGTACCTTCCACTGCTACTGCTGGAGGCGGCGCGCCACGGCGGCAGCGGCCACTTGGATGCGGCGGAGGGGATGGCCGCCACGGCCGGTGCCGCCACCGCACGACACCTGAAGGCGCTGGAAGGTGTGGGCTGTGGCCTCCGTGCGCTCCATTTTACTGCTGCAGTTTTTCAAACACACTTTTGTGATGACGGGCGGATGTTAACCTAAAGTGGTAGATTTCAAACGCAGTTTCAATCATCACAGGGCATGTACACACATGGTGGTAGTACCGTGTAGGCCGCTATAGTGCTATAGTGTCAGGTCTACTACTCTCTTGTTGACATGTAACCCTGTGGGGTGTGATAATAATTCATGAGTAAATAGGGAGGCGGTACATGATTCTGTAAGCGTAGTACTAGTAAAAGGCAGTGGCCCATGTCGCCTCCCTTCAAGCGCAAACACAGTTTCAGTAAGGACGGGACATGTGCCCGCACGGTGGTAGTAGCGTGTAGGCCGCTGCGGGGCGAGGTTTACTGGTTTTGCTCGGTTTGGCATGCTGCTTCACCTGCGACCCATGTGCGGCTTTCCGCGCCCGAGTCGAGGTTGATGGAGGTACAAACACAGACTGCAAGTCCATATGCCCTCGTATCTGTGTGCCTACTAACTCAAGTTGAAGTATTGAAACTTCAGATGTGGGTACGCGTGGGGACAGCATAGCAGGGGTGCACCTGGTGGTTGTTGTGCTTTAGTTACGCAAACGCCTTAAAAAAAAAGATAGAAACAAGCAGCTTACAGTGCGATCAGGGCAGAGCTAGGCATCTCTTAGGCAATCTGCACTCAGGCGCAAAGCCTGCTTCAACTCGGTTCACTGGCGGCGTGGTGCGGGGTAGTGCTAACCCCCCCCGCACCCCGCACTCAAGCGAGACCCACACTAAATCCAGAACGACTGCACATCGTCAGTGCAGAATACATGTGGTCAAACAACAGGCTTCCGGACCCCGCACTGAACCACCTGCCACAGTAAATCACTGCTGTAGTATGGCGCATTAGATCACGCAAGTGCACTGTACTGCGTGATGCTACTACGTCGTCACAGGCGCTTTTGTGGAACAGCTATACACATACCAGATGCCACACAAGTAAACAGCGCACAGGCAAGCCGAAAGCGACAGGCACTTTTGCATGCGATGTATGACGCAGCCCACCAAAACACCGCCCCTAACCCTTTGCTGCACACCCTCCCAAACCCCGCTGTGCCGCCCATGTGCACACAGCTGCCGACTCGAAACAGGCGGAGCACGCTGCGGAATGTGCTGAGGAACGTGCCGTGGAACACGCTGCGGATTCTGCTGCGGAACGCCCGGCGGCGCACACACTGGATTTTGTGTGCGCGGCCATGGCTGCGCTGAGCAAGTGGTGCGTGGGGTGCGAGCAGCGGGCCAACGCCTTCAGATCAGGTGCAAACATGTTTGTGTACTTGAAGGAGTAGTTTTATTTATTTGCACATGTGGGCGTGAAAAAGAGCGTGCCAGTGCATGCCAGCGCGCTCGTGGCCTTGGCACGTGGCCGGCAATGTATGCACACGACCATTCCGCAGTACAAAATGTGGCATTGTGTAGGGGCGCCGCATCTGTTCCAAAACGCCCGCAGTATGAGAGTTGTGGCATTGCATTGTGCATGTGCACAGATAGATAAGTATACAGCATACATACACGCAAACGCACAAAGGTATGTGAACAACCATGAGCAACAATTGCTGCTAGCGAGCAGGCCCGAGCCGCCGGCAGGCTAGGGCTCTTCCATTAGTACTTGCGCACAGTTGAGGTACAGCCAGGCAGCCTTCAGTTACTGGTGTCGTACCAGCAGTGTTATTGAGTTGCGCCTGTGGGTGAATGGCCGCTAGATGTTTACCTGGCAGGGGGGGTTGTTTGCTAGCGTGCCAGCCAGAGCAGCACCTGTGGTACATGGTTGCCATAATTAGTGATGGCTCACAGCATATACTTCAGAAGTAAATTTGGCATTATACACCGTATTAACGTACTTTTTGGTAGTATGTAAATGCGGTATATACCATGTACGGATGAACGCACTTCCGAAGTATTTGTACAGCAAGTACGCCATTTATCGCGTTTTGGGGCGTATAAATACGTAGAAACACGCTGTATTTTGTTTAACGTATAGAAAAATATGAAGTATGTTACACGCCATGACCCATCGCTAGCCCTTAAATATGCAATTGCCTGGTGAAATGCACGAGCGATGGCAGCATAGCATGTTCGTAGTGTGTGCATGGCACACGCTGGCGGACCACACTTTGCAGGCAGGTCACACCATGTCCAGCGGCATGCAATAGAGCACGGTGAATGCAACAGAGGCGCTTTCAGTCCAGCGCTACCACCCGCGCTTGCAGTTGCTCTATGAGCGCTGCCAATTGAGGATTAGTCGGCATCTCGTTGTCCCAGCCTGCGGCGCGTGCAGCAGCACTACCTCCGTTGCTTGCAGCCGTAGGAAGTGAGCACTGCTGCACACGCGTTCCCCTATCGCGCTCGCAAACACTGCTCAGCCTTCGGCGTGATCGCCCCTTGTACTAGTAAAAATATAGAAAAGCGCTGTGCACACGCGCTTGCGCAGCCAAGCGCGCTGCCCAGTCGCACATGACCTTCTGTTGAGCATGTTGGCAGCACCCGGTGTGCAGTCGGGCACCACCCCACCCGCTCTGCTGGTTTACCTTGGCTGCGTGAGGTGTGTGCGGCGGGGGGGAGGGGGAGTGAGTCACCAGGGACACATTCTTGGCGCCGCTGACCGGATGGTGTCAGGGGACATGCACGGTGAAAGAAGTCGCCATGTTATTTCAGAAGTACATGTTTCTCTCATTCTGTGCGGCGAGGCGCTTCGCCTGCGTGCCGACAACATGTCGGTTTGCTGTTAGTGATCATTCAAGGCGTACGACGTGTCTTACTTCGGAGGATGCATTGCACAAAATACAGCACATTTCTACTGTGTGCGGCGGGGGGACGAGTGAGTCACCAGGGACGCATTCGCTTTTGGCGGCGCTGACCGGATGGTGTCAGGGGACATGCGCAGTGAAAGCAGCCGTTATGCACGTTCCGCTGTTTGCTGAGCTCTCTTCTTGCTGCTGAGCACCTGTGCTATCTCCTGCTGAGCACTGCTCTGCTCCTGCTGAGCGCCACCCTTGCTGCTGCGCTGCCAAACATGCTGGCCTACTTTCCATATTTGTTACCTCCAAGTATAAACTACTGAAGTATATACTTCATGTACGAACTCTATAAGTATTACTGGAAGTACATCAATGGCATTGCTGAGGAGCCGCCTGCCCACACACTGTTCATGCAGCACTAGCAAAGCGCCGCCGCCACCGCACAAAAACACATTTATTGTGTGCTGGCCTCACTTTTTACACTGCTGCTGGCTGCCGCCGTGTCTGCTAGGTTCTTCTTCCCCGGCGGCCAGCGGCGCGGCACCGGCGTGCGCCTTGGCAGGGACACCTTTGTGGGAGTAAGTGCCATGCCACTGTGTCAAGTACCGTACACTTGAGGGAGTGTCATGCCACTGTGCCACGTGCCGTACACGACATATGCCACTCTGGTATGCTAATGCCAGCGGCACGGCATTGGTGTGCGCCTTGGCAGGGACACCTTTGTGGGAGTGTCATGCCACTGTGGCAAGTACCGTACATGACATATGCCACTGTGGTATGCTCATGCCGGGCTAGGTGCGGCAAACGCTACCATGTGAAGCGGCTTTGCTTCTCTGCAGTGCCTAATCTCGTACCGGTGTGCATGAAGTGGCCCTGGTGGGTTGATCACAGTGCCCGCGTTACTGGCGTAACCCCAATTTCCAATGCCAGCGCGGACCACCATCGTGGATCGAACGCAAATGCCGCGACTGCACAGCGCCCCTGCAAGTGTGTCACCACTCCACGTGCGACACCACTCGAAGAAGAAATGAGGGCTAAGGACTTTTTGGAAGCCCAATAGGGGCGCGTGTGCGGCAGCGCTCACTTCCTTCGGCGGCTGCGAGCAACGCAAGCGCTGCTGCTGCATGCGCCCCCAGGCTGTGATAGCGACATACCGAATGCCTTTGAGACAGCGGGACACATACTGGCTTTTGACAACACCCCTCCCCACACGCGTCCATGCGCCCAGCCTGCGCGCGCTAGCAGCAGCTCACTCGATTCCGCAGAAAGTGAACTGCTGCCAGTACGTGCTCACAAAAAACTGCTGAGCAAATGCGACAACACCCCACCCACACATGTCCCTGCACCGCATGCACTGCAGCAGCCCTGGCTGGTTGATCACAGTGCCCGCATCACTGGCGTAACCCCACTTTCCAACGCCAGCGTGGACCACCATCTCGGACCGAACGCACAACGCCGCGACAGTACAACAAAGAAAGTGCCACCACGCCACTTGTGACGCCTCTCTCAACTCAACCCTGCCGGACACGTGTTTGTGAGCCGCAGGCGCTGCGGGGTGTCATCGGCGAAGCAGACATGGCGAGCCTGCCCGAAAGCGACCTTGCGGCGCTGTTCATGAAGGTAGACGTGGGCGCGCGCGGCGGCGTTGGCTGGGAGGAGCTGACAGCGTACCTGCTGTCCCTGGACGAGGGGAACGCCGCCATGGCGGCCGCCGCGGGGCTGTCTGATCTCGTGCTGGATGCCGCGTTCGAGAGGCGGCGAGACAACCTGGTGGGTGGAGGATGCAGAGTACAGTCAGTACTAGTGATGGGTCACAGCATATAAACTTTCCATTATACTTCAACGTACTAGGTAGTACCCGGTACGCCGTATCACATGTGTAAATACGGCGTGTAACGTATTAATGTAAAACGGATTTATACGGCAAATACGCCGTATAACGCGCTTTTGGGCGTATCAATAATCTGTATTTATGATAACGTATAAAATATGCTATAAGCCCTCATCATCTACTACAAACCATCACTAGTCACTGACAAAGGTTACTTGTGCAATGCGGCCGAAAGCGGCCATGTGCGCTGCCATAGGCACAACCCTTGGTCACCACGCCCTGGTACCATTCAGCTGCAAGAGGTGCAAGACCACCAGGTGCAGCAGGGCAGACCTGTGCCATCTGTCAAGTACGCAGTGACGAGCATTGCCAGCCTATTCATCACCTGTCTGATCCTTTTCTGGTCACACGCACCGCGTGCAACGGGCTTTCCGCGCCCTAAGCGGAGTTTCATAAAAGTGCCAGTACTGAAGTGTTAAACGGGTGCCTCTGCTGCGCGCGCCTGTGCCACCGGTGTGCGGTGCGTGGCTCGCACGCCAACAGGGCTGTTGCAAATACTACGAAGTAGGCGCAAAAACTGGTGGCACCTAGCCGCGCTGCACTACCAGGGGGCGTGTGTGCATGGTGCCGCAACTGACGGGGTATAACGCGGGGGTCTTGTTGAACGAGGGGAGGCGTTATGCGGCGTCACATGACCCTGTATACCGCCCCCCGCGAGGCTGCCGCCGCTTAATGACGATAATGCAGGGTGGGGAATTCTATACAAATTTGGGTACTCTGTATAATGGGGTGCATTGCATAACGCCCCCCGTGCTAGCAACAGGAAACCCCGCCGCTGACAACGCGGGGGGGGGCGTTGTAATCCGTCAGTTACGGTACCAAGGGTGGGGGGCTCGCTCGTAGGGCCGCACCAACGTATGTATGCGCAAGTCACATACTTCCAAGTGCGCCGTATGATGAGCACATATGCAGCGTACATGGATAATGCTTCAAACATGGCTAATGAAAACATAGTGACAGTGACTGCTTGGCGCAGGCGTGTTTGGGCAACGACTGGTGCTCTCGTATGTTGGCTAGCCCAGCATAGTACCTACTACTTGTAGTATGTAGTCCACATGCCTTTACAAGAAAGCCCATATACGTGTTCGTGGAACCCTGGCCGAGATACCCTCGTGGGTGCTCGCCAACACCTGAACGGCTGTGCTTGATGCCGCCGACGACTTGCTGCACGAGGTTGATGGCGTCACAGCCACCACCGCATAGCAGAGCAGCAAGCCAGGGCACGAGCCTGTGCCCAAAATGGGGGAGTGCATTGGTGTGTGCCCCGCTGCTTGGACTAATGGTATAACGTGGAAATTCCGTTATAAGCCCTGACCCATCGCAACTTGTCACTGCTGAGCACAGGGCGACTTCCACCGCGGCATGGTCACGCGCATGGAGTGAATTTGGTGTGTCCAAGCACTGTGTTGCGTGTGCACCGTGTGACTGCTCAGCAGCAGCCATGAATGCCAGATTGCTGCAACCCTTGTCACTGCTGAGCACAGGGCGACTTCCACCGCGGAATGGTCACGCGCATACTCAGCGTGGAGCGGCAGGGGCTGAGCGCGTACGCGAGTGCCGCGCGCGACGGCACCATCCGCTTCTGGAGCAAGGCCAGCATGACGCACATGAGGGTCTTCAGCCACACGGACAACATCCGCAAGCACTACAGAAAGCTAGTGCGGGTGAGCGCTGAGCAGCACCGCGTGCATGGGCGCGGCGGCGTTGTGGCACGCAGCAGTAACACAACATTCGAAGCACTACAAAAAGCTAGTGCTTGGGGCAGTGCCGCTTGCATGGGCGCGGTGGCGTTGTGACATGCAGCAGTGGCACGGCATGTCATGTGGCAGCACCCCTGGTGGCCGGTTTGTCGCTAGCCCATGCCTAGTTCTGGTGCCACTGCTGGTTTCTGGTGTGGATCACCCAGCGCGGGCAAAGTTGGCAGGCAGGCACTGACCATGCAAACGGGTGTGACTCTGTGCGGTGTGCTTTGCCGTCTGCAGGGTGCTGGCCAGCAAAATGAGAGCCACGCACACGCTGCCACCCCAGGCAAGAGCTGCCGCCACCTGTGGGGCACTCCCTAACTAATTACACTAATTGGAGTGTTGAATGCAGCAGGGCCCGCATGCCCTGGCAGCCCAGCGGCTGCAGGGGCCGACAGCCAGCTCGCACAAGTGTCGCTGCGCTGCCCTGCACACCCTCTGGATGTGTGACGCTTTGCGAGAGAGTGTACTGGTGTTGCTGCACATGGTGCCCCACGCTGTAACCGTTTCCGTCGGTTTGGGGTGGCAGCCAGGGTGCGAATGTACCACAGTGCTGGTGCAGTGCTGCGTGTCTTGCCGTTGACAGCCTTGGTTTATGCGGCATGCGCGCGTGTTGTGCTGCGCGCAGGTGTAAATGATGTAAACAAGATGAAGAGTGCGTGGATAACCGACATGAAAATGGTGAGACATGGACACGTCTTGGGCTGCACCTCTTGCTGTTGTGTGAGTACACAGAGTGTGGGTGTTGTGGGCAACAAGCGGCTGAAATGCCGCTGGCAGTGCATGCCTTGTGATTGGGAAGGCAGGTCCGGACTGGCTCATATGTATGATGTTGTGCACCTAGCCACCATGCACAAGGTGTGACAATGGCAGGCATGAAGACCGCACGAGCTTGTGCATGTCATCACACCTGTTGTGGTTAGGTGCCACCTGGCACAGCTGCAGTTCCAGGCTGCATACGTTATAACTTATAAACACACATGCACCCTGCTCTGCCAGCTCCACACATGCTTACAAGTGCTCATGCATTTCCCATTTGCTGCGAGGTGCCAGCTGGTACTCAGCCTGCTACTCTGCCACTCTCGTTCTGTGTGCTGCTCGCCATGCCGCGTGTGCGCAGATGCAGTTGAGCAGCAGGCTGGCGGTTGCATGCCTGGACCGGACAATCTCCTTCTATGACCTGCACACAGGTGAGTCTGTGCCCGTGGTTGCTGTTGCCTCCGCAGTCAGCAGCCGCGCTGCGCAGCTGCGCATGCAGGAGGTGACACGAGCAAGGCACTGCTGATTTCAAACTTATGATGACAGCGGAAATGACTGCCATGCTACTGTTGTGCTGAACCTGTGGGTGCCATCAGTGTCTCGTTGCTGGTGTGGCGGATACAACTGTTTCCCTGCAGCAAGTGTGCGCTCTTGAAGTGCGAAGCACAGTCACCCTGCCATGTGTGCTAATGGACAAGTTTTTCCTCTGCGCTTGCAGGCGAGATGTGCGGACAAATACACGGGCTGCAGACGGCGGCGGAGTGCCTAGAGTGCATTGAGCAGGATGCGGAACGGCAGGTATGCTTGCCTGAAGCGCATTCAAGAGAGACATTGCACCCCTACGGCTGGTGCAGCCGGGCTCGGCACTGCTGCTTGCATGCCCGCGTCAAGGGTGCCATGCATGAATGGTGACTGCTCCTGCCCCCTTTTGCAGCCCTGGGAACACTTGGGTCCACATTGCACGTAGGCGCACCCAAGGCTCACACAGGTGCTTGCTGACCGCACAGTGCCTGAGGGTGCACACCAGCGAGCCTCTGGCTGGTGCGTACACACTGCCAGCCCCCCCGGTTGTCCGCTGCACTAGAGCCTCCTAGGCATATGACCAGGGCGTTTGTTGTCCACTGGTGGCAAGCTTCTGTGCTACAGCAACCAGTGCCACACATCACCGTGACAGCATCCACAAGACCGCCATAGGTGACAGACCACCCACCAAACACCTGCCCCGCTCACCATGTGCCTGCCAGGTGCTGTGCTATGGTGACCTGGCGGGCCGTGTGCACCTGCAGCACCTGGGCAAGGCCTTCCTGCTGCCGCCCCCCCTGGACCCGCGCGCGCCTGTTGAAGTTGGTGAACTTCACTCCCTGGACACGCACGCAGAGTCTGTCATGACGGTGAGACTGCGCTGCGCATGTGTCAGTGGACCACTACAGTAATGGTAGGGGGTGCAATGGCCACCTACGTCGCACCGAAAGTTTGTGCCGCCCTCCACTGCCTGCCCGTTGCACACCGCCATCGATGCACCTTCACGCGCGCACCAAACTGGCGTGCGCACCCACATCACCTTGTGCGGGTGAGCATGGTGCGAGGCGCACGCTGCCTTCTACTGAGCCTGTGACCGCGAGCCTTGTGCTCTCAATCGGTGAGGTGTGACCGGACGGCAAGAGCTGCTGCCGCTATGCACCTGCTGAAGTTGAAATTGGAGAGTTGCACTTGCGTACAGAGTTCTAGGTGGAGGCAAGACATGACTGCGCAAGTGGGACTGTTCAGAGACGTTGACAAACCTCAGCTTCTACTCATGATATCGTTTAGACATGGCGAAAGTGAGTAGCGTATCAGGCGGGCGGGCCGCGTGCAGCAACGCACAGCAGATGCTAATCACTGTGTTATAAATATTCGCCACTCTAAGACACGACAGGCGCCACGCACATGCCCTAGATGAACTCGATGTGACAGCACCCTGTCATGCTCCGCTGCGCCCACTTCCCTGTGTTGCACGCGTTGGCCGCGCCATGCAGATGCTGTATGTGAAGGACCTGGATGCACTGGTGACCTGCAGCCTTGATGGCACCGTGAAGATGTTGGACACTGGCAAGCGCAGCGTGCTGCGCACGTTCAATGGCCACTCCCATGGTGCGCGCCCCACTGCTGTGCTTGCTTCAGCCTGCATTTGCTGAGCAAATGAGTACTTCGGTACAGCGCACATAAATGCCCACTTGCCTGGGGGGCGCCATCAGTGGCAATGAGGCGGTTGCTGTCGAATGCTGCCTGCACACATGCCATTAAATCCACGTTCCTGACAAGTCAGCCACTCTTGGCAAGTCGTAAAGCTGCCCCACCTAGCTCAAACATGGCATTGACATGGCGGCCATGTATGCTTGTGCACCCCGGAATAGACTCTTGTGTGGCTCTCACTGCAGTGTGCACCGATTGCGACTTGCCTCGTGCGCAGGCGTCCACAGCTTTGACTACTGCATGCACCAGAAGTGCATGGTCAGTGTTGGCATGAGCAGGGAGGTGAGGCATCTGCCACAACAGCTGGTGGTAACCGATGGTTCTGGCACCGTTCACACAACGTGCCGCAGTGCCCTCACCATACCTCTGAACGCATCGCAGCTCAATGTCATGATTTGCACCACGGTAGGTGCGGGAGCTGCTGCTTGCAGGCGCGGTTTCTTGCTATGCCCTTGCGGGTTTGCAGCACGGTGGTGTGCCCCGTACGGCTCTCAGCTCACTATCCGCATGACCCACGCACCCCGCCATTGAGCAGCAGCGCACTTGGCACACCTTCAACCCTGTTGCAACCTCCTAGGCACACAGCCGTCACACTCGACGACTGTGGGTGTGATTTAACCTAAGCCCCCATCCTTCTACTTCCCCCTGCCCTGCAGGTGCTGGTGTGGAATCCTTACACGCTGGATGTGCTGGGGCGTCTCACGGGGCACCTCAGCACAGTCACCTTCTGCCTGGTGGACACCAAGGGGGCCAGAATCATCACTGGCAGCGCCGACAAGGTACAGTCCCCACCATGTGCGTACGCAGTGTTGCGTGCTATGACAGGACCACATGCTGGTATTTTTGAGTGCGCTACTACACAACCACCACGCTCTGCTGTCTTAAGGGGGCGCATGCTGGCTGCTGGCGGTGCCATAGTCTCAACTGCGCCACACCAGGGACCGTTTTCTGACACCCTGACTGGTGCCGCTGACCGCGTCAGCAGCCCATGCACACACGCTCATGAAGGCTACGTGTGCTGACGTTGCCAACACTCTCAACTGTGCCACACCAGGAAGGCGCTTTCTTGACACACCAACCGGTGCCTTAGACCGCACCAGCAGCTGATGCACGCACGCTGAGGTGCTGGCACGCCTGCCTGTGGTGTGCATGCAGGTCATCAAGGTGTGGGACTGGAGCTCCTTTGTGTGCATGCAGACGCTTGTGGACACACACACGTACCGGCCGGATGACTGCTTCACGGCGGCCCTCTGGGATGCGGAGCGCAGCTCGCTTATAGTCGCGGGCAACAGGTGGGTGCGCCATGGGAGGGCTGTGCCACGCTAGCCAGCCAGTGCGGTAGCATGGCAAGTGTGCGGTGTCGCATGCACCCCGCTTAAATAATTCCTGCATGCGGGACACAAGCGGCGGGCACACCCAGCTCGCCTCGGCCATGGAAACCGATGGCAGAGAGGGCATGCTAGTGAACCCAAGTGCGCGTCCATGCTACCATAGGTGCTTCAGAGTAGTGTATATCTCAGAAGTATGTGCTGCCTACACACGTGAGAATAGGTGCACCTGCAAGCTGCTATTCCCTCACAAGCATGTCACGGTTGTTTGCATGTGGCTCTGCATGCACGCAGGTTTTCCATATGGCGCAACAAGGGCGTCGTTGTGAGAAACAGCAAAAGGTGAGCTACCACTCGGCTGTTGAACACATGCAACAACCAGGACCACCACGGCACTGCCTGGCAAGTCAATGCCAAGCTATACATGTCTGTAGGCTGTTCTACCCACGTGTTAAACACCAAGCACCCGTGTAGGTGCGTTTAAGTGAGAGCCAATGATTTTACAAATCACTGTACAAAGCACTGTTGTAAGTAGGCTCCATGTGACAGATAGTCTTGATATGTGGCCGCGCATTGTATATGTATACATATATATGCTATATACATACAAATATATGCTACATATAAACATATATATGCTATATATATACATATATATGCTGGCGTCCAGCAGGTAGGTAGGTAAATACAAGAAAGTGGCCCAACCATACTCAACTGCTGAATTCAACGTACAGTAGATGCTACATCGGGAAAGGTGAGCTGGCCCGCACAGTGACACCGTGCACTGATTCTTACTTGAACTTGAACTACTACGTAGTATGTGGGTGTTGCACACTTGTGCCCAACTGTCATGTTTTGTTGTGCCTGTACTCTGGTGAAGCTGTCCTTGAAGTGTTGATGATCATGGCATATGCCATGGCCTGGCACTGTTTCCGTGCCCTTCTCCCTCCTGCAAATGCCCTCAGCCATGGCGCAGCAGTCACCAGTGCCGTGTACACCAGCACCTTCCGCCAGGTGGTCAGTGGCGACGCCGACAGTGTGGTGAGTAGCCGCCAGCATGGGGCGCCGCTCCCAATGTGCCATGATGCTGAGCCAAGGGCAAGCAGTTTGTAGTTGCACCTCAAACTGCGCCGTGCATACTTAGCGGTTGTGGGTGTCACTGTGCGCCACCTTTCCTCCTGTGCGTTTGAGGTGGCTGCACGCATAGCCTGCTTAGAACCCAGGCTCCAACACTGATATTCAACCCAGCAGCGGGCTGCAGAAACCCTAGGTATCACCGTGGGGCGTTGTACCTGTGCAATGGGTGCACACGGCAAGAACAGCACCAACAGATAGAGCTATGCATGCACCAACCATGTGTCACACATCCGTTTGTTTTTCGCTTTCCGCGCTGTGCTTATGCCACGCGCGGTGTGCCAGATTACGGTGTGGGGTGTGGATTCGGGCCAGCTGGTGTTCCGTTACAGCGGCGCTCATGGCACCAGCAAGATCACGTAAGTTTCGCCGTGACCACGAGGACAGCTGCACAAACGCTCAGAAACCCCATACTGCATTGTTTGGGGCAGCAGCGAGCACTTGTCCATGCATCAGAAGTACGCAATCAGATGCACAGTGCACACACTTATGCAAACTTAGCTAATTAGATGACGCTGGGCCCGCAATGACATTGTCTGCGAATCATGGCCGAGCTATTCGAGCACGTCAAGGAGAAGGTCAGCCGTGGGACATGCCTCATGTGCTCTCCCGCTGCGCCCTGCTTCCGCGCGTTGTTCATCTGGTGCTTTGCTGCATGCGTGTGGGTGCTGTGTTGCCTGCAGAGCCATGTGCCTGGACAGCTCCGGCCGCCGCCTCGTGACCGGCGCGAACAATGGGACAGTGCACGTGTGGAATTTCTCGAATGGACAGGTAAACAGTGCAGATGACGGGCGTGCTGGCCACCACTGTCACCGCTTGCATCGGTTCCTGTCGGCGACAGCTGCCAGACTGTGTATAAAAGGTAACGAGCATGGAGTCATACAGTACAACATCATGACCACGTGAGCAGCTGTGGCGCAGCCATGCCGCTGGAGAGCTGGTGTGTCACTTGCTGCGGCACAGAAGCTGTGGCTAAACTGTGCGCCACGGCACATCACTGGCAGAATCTCACACGTCCGTGCACCGCCCGCTTGCCCATGTGCAGAAACTCAAGTCGCTGGTCAAGGAAGCCCCCAAGGCCCTCACTGCGCAGGTAAGGCTCCCACAAACCCTCAGCTGGCGAACCTCGCTGTGCCAGCACGACAGTGCCGGCCAGCGCCTGACCTCAGCTCTGTCACCAGCATCCGTTGCTGAGCACTGCGCAAGTGCACCCATGTTGCGCGGCATATAACCTCAATTTGGTAGGCTGAAAAAGTAGGCGGCGGTGTCATGGGCGTCTGCAATGCATACGCTCCTCACGTGTGTGTGCACAAGCGAAGCTGGTTGTCAGCACCGCTTTGGCGCCCCCACGGCGAACCGAATGGCAATAAACATGGCGTGTCGCAAGCAATTATGAATCCGCACTACCACTTCCACCTGTAGGTGCACCCCACCAGAGACCTCCTGCCCTACGCCAATGCTGCAACCTTCGAAGACGACTGCCAGGCCGCACACAATTTGCCACACTCGTCAAGGGTTGTACGACGTATTTGAGTCAAACCTCGCTTAGGGCGCCACAAGCCCTGCGCACATGGCGCGCGTGTGACTGGAAAAAGCATGATCACACATGCTGTTGCTAGCAAACAAGATGACAATGCTCAGCACTGCACACAAATATACGCCTGGCATGTTGCCACTCTAGTGGATTACAACCGCCATGTCCCAGGGGATTGTATTTATAGTGAGACGTGTCTGCTGGTGATATGCTTGTTGCCATTGCAGGCAGTGGCTTATGGCGGGCGCCCGCCCCCCCGCCCGCCAAACCAGCAGCTGCAAGGGCCCCAGGGCCACCGGCCAACACCGCACAATGGCAAGAGGGTCACGGCTGGTGCAAAGCATGAGGAGGGTGGTGGCGCCGGTCGTTGTGCCATTTTGAATCACGCGGCTGGAGGGGAGATTTCGGGTCTCGTGTACGCGCAGTGCTTTGGCGGGAGTGATGATGTGAGCAGGACTGCGTGACACGCTCATGCTACAGTAGTGCATGCCACGTCTACGGTGCATGAACAACCTTGACTACTGTGTTTTGAGGAAACTGAGTCTCACCGGCATTGGCGTGCTGTGCACACGCTGCAGTTGGGAATGATTACTGGCTAGCATGTGTGCGCATTTGCGTGATGCCTGCCTTTGAATACATGCATGCACACATACAGAGCGTTGTGGAGCTTGCTGCCATGCAACCCTACATGACAGGAACACCCCGGTGCCGTGCTGCATGCCTGAACAAGGTTGCACCACATAACGGCGACCGCGCTTGGGTGTTGCACCACACCAGTCGCGCACTCAGGACCACGCTCTGTGCGCACGGTATGTGCGCACAGCACAGTTGTTGTCAGAAGGCTGCACCAGGAAGAAGGCACTTACCCTTCCTGCAACAGCCACGCCGCGGCACATGAAGTATGTCACTACCCTCAAAAGCACCCATGTGCCAACCATGTCTCAGGCATTGTTGTCACGCTGCGGCGCTGTTCTGTTGCCCTGGCCGCTCGCATGCCGCTGCTGTGCGTAGGTGGAGGTGAAGCTGGTGGGCACCTGCAGCTGGGATGGGCGCATCCGTGTCTATGCCGACGCCGCGGACGAGGCTTCCATGCTGCCTCTCAGGGTGAGGAGCGAAAGTGTTGCCTTTGTGCTGAGCAGCAGAAAGCCAAGGCAGTACACTTATGCCATGTTGGACATGGTCAGTGGTTTCATGTCTTTGCACTTGACTTCACCATGCCTGCCGCGTGCCCACAGAGGGCGAGCAAAAGTGCTGCCTTTGTGCTGAGCAACAGAAAGCCAAGGCTGTGTTGCTTGAGCGAGCGCCTGCAGGGTGCCACTTGCGTGTGCAACCACGCCTGTGCTGCCTCTCAGAGTGAGGAATAAGAGCAGTGTGCTCCATCTTAAGCCACGGGCGTCACCAGCGCCAGCACAGTGGCAAGCGCATCAAGACGCCCTGAAAGCCGCGATTTGGCGGGTGTGCAAGATGCATGTGGACCAACTGCCCAACTCGTGAAGGCAGGCCAGCCAGGCTCGTTGTGCAGGTATTGGAAGCCTTGGCCTTCGGCAGGTGGCTGGGGGCGTGCTTGGTTAAGATACTTCAGTAGAAGTACATGCATGCAGATAGCGAAGCATCACACACATACTTCAAGTATATGGTTTGTCACATGGTGGCTTTGTACACTTAGCATGTGCTGCACGCACCACCCAAACAGATGATAGGCAGTAGACCCACCATGGCCACGCAAGATCTTCATAGCACGCAGCTCTGCCAAGCACTGCGTAGAATGCGCCCAGGTAGCACACTACTTGTGCTTCACCACTGTATTTATGCTTGCTTGCGCCATGTGTGCAGGTGATGCCATCGACAGCACAGGCGTTGTCATCCGATGATGCCAGTGCTGCCTGTTTGCCAAAGGGTGAGGCGGGAGACTTTGCGTCATCACTGATGGCAGTGGGGCATGGCTCCGACATCCTCAGCCTGGCCTGGTGAGGCTCTCTGACTCCAGCCATCCCACCTCAACAACATGCTTGCCTTGCATTGTGCAAGTGCCGTTGTTAAGGCACTGGACACAGCGACTTTTCGCGCTTGTGCTGGCAAACCAAGCAACTGAGCTGGTAACTCACACTCCACACGTGGTGTGGGCACTGCATTGAGCGTGACCGATAAAAAATGTTCTGCATCCATGGCTCGATGCATGCGCAGTGCTACTAGCTGCCAACCCGCCGCTGACACGCATTGTTGCTGGGGCGCCCTGTGCAGGTGCGGCGGCCTACAGCTAGCCAGTGCCTCCTTTGACGGTGATATCATCGTCTGGAGGGGCGAGACTGGCCGACCCAGGCTGAGGCTCAGGCCCTCGGAGCAAGAGGTGACTGTGAAGTGGCATGAAGTCTGCGGACACTGGTTGTGTGATGTGGTGGCACTGAGTGCTGAAGTGCAGTTTCAAGGCATTGAATGGACCAGTTTGTGGCTTGCAGCGTTTCGTTTCTTATTTAGTTTCAAGGCCTTGACTGGACCAGTTTGTGGCGTGCAGACGTGTCAGGCGAACGACCAACACCATGCCATGTACACACTCGTGCATGCGCCGACCCAATGAATTTGTTTGCCCCCGAGACATGGTGATCGACATCCTGGTTAGTACACTGTGGGCATGGTGTCTGAGACCTTTTATGTGTTACACTTTGTGCGGGCATGTTCATGCAGGTGCGCGACCAAGCCGACGACATCTCGTCCCTGGGCGGCCTCACATCCAAGGGAATGCTAACCCTGGACGGGCCAGCAGGCGCCGAGGCAGCAAGCAGGTACTACTACTCATGCAAAACTTCTTACTTTAAGTATGTACTCTTGGACTACAATAGTACATGTGCTGCGGTTGTGTTGTGCACGCGAGCATGCTGGCGTACCGGGCCTGACATTTCCTCCAGGGAAGGCATGGTGTTGTATGGCTCACACAGTGTGAGGCAATAGCGACGACATGCTCGCCCTGATCACCAGACCGAGCAAAGTCTCATGCCCAGCAGGTCAAGGAAACTATCATGCTCGGACTTGCACAGAGCTGTGTGACTGTATGGGGTGCAGGCGTGTCGCGTTTGCCCCCCCATGCCCTCTCGCCTTAGGCACACACCGCCCCGCCTGCCCTCCCCCCCCCCCCTTGGTGTGGCCTGCTGACTGCACGCTGCCGCAGATGGCTGAAAGCCGCCGAGGAATCGGACGACGAGGGGGAGGACGGCCACGCCATTGCCGCTGCGCAGGCGGCCGCCATGCTTCGCAGCTGTGCGGCCGCGTCCGCTGCACCCGCTGCAAAAGACGCGGAGGGCCGGGCACTGGCGGCGATAGGGGAGGCGGAGGCTGGCATGTGAGGGTGATGTCACAGCATGCAAGAGTGGAGTCACAGCATGCAAGATTGGAGTCACCGCATGTTGGACTGAGTGCGTGTTGCGCGTGTCGGTGTGGTGGCCTTGGCTGTTCCGGTCGAAGTCGGTATGCACAGCAATACTTGCATGGACAACAAGGCCGTTGTGACGACAGCTGCAGCGCCAAGGGCACTGTCGTGTCGCGCGGGGACATCATGAAAGTGCTCAGTGACGTTACTGCGAAACTGGGGACTGGTACATGAGCATGTGGACGCCGGAGGGACGGGAGTGGCAACAACCTGCCAGACTGCACCAGTGTCTCATGTCATCCATTCGCCGTTGCCAGCTGGCAACAATGGGTAGAGGGGGGTGATCGCCCGATTGGCTCGGTGTCGGCGCCGCAGAATCACTTGCTTACCGGAAGCTGCTGCATGTCGATCTTAAAAGGCAAACACAAGCGCACAACCCATCCCTGATCTCGCACATTGTTTTGTTTTCACTGCTGCTCTGCCCGTGTGTGCTCAGGGAGGGCGGCGAAGGCGCCGACGGCGCGCCGGCCGCACCAAGGGCGGTGAGTGAACGCCTGTTGCACCGCTGCCAGCACAACGGCATGTACCTTCAAGAACGCCGTAGCACCCCCCACCCCGCTCTTCAATGCCGCTACCGCATGTACACGGACAATGGGCGGTCACCCCTGCTGCCTGCTACCATCTAGTATGGCACATGCTTGCTCGGACATTGTGCAAGGTTACTGTGGTGGCGGGCTCTGCCAATATGAGAGCATACCTATGGCTGCTGGTAAACCATTTGCTAGGTGTTTCAGTGTGACCCAACAGTCTCTCTGCGAGCCCAACCAGCACAGGTCACTGCCGTGCATGCCTCGGCACCACCTGCCATCTTCCACCACTGCAGCACCGCCATGCACTTCAGCATACACACAAATGGCTGCCCCCGCCACTGCCATCTCTGTCGCAGCGCCCGACCCCCAGCAGCTTCGGCGGCCTTCCCACCCTGATGGAGGGCCACACCGCCGCACCCGCAAGCGCCGTCTTGCCCAAGCAGCGGGGCGGCAGTGACGGCACCGGCGCTGCCGCCAAGGCTGGTGACAACGACAATGATGCCTCAGTGTCAGGGGAGGCGGTCACAGGCAGCGGTGTGCAGGGGCCGGTGCGGCCGCCAAGCGGCACCGGCAGCGGCAGCGGCGGCGGCCGGCTGCGCCTTGGCTTCTTGCTGGGGGAGGGCGGCGAGGCCGGAGGTGGGTTGCCACGCTGCCATTTCGTCAGCGCCACTTGAGTCGTTTTGCTGAGGCAGCACGCATGTCTGTGCGGATGTGATGTCGGACAGTGCCTAAGTGCGTCCCTGGCAAAGTGGCACAGGCGCTTGCACGAGCTACCTTGCGCGCCCTTTACTTGGCTCCGTGAGCAGAACGTCACCTCTGAGAGGCTGCTCCCGGCCGCAAGACCCACACCGCTGGGCCAAGTAAGCGCAATGCCTCGCCAGGTGTCACAGACACACCGACCGCTGAGCCACCCCCCGTGACCAGCGACACGTGCCCATCTCCGCTACCATTTGCCTCTTGCGCCCGAGCAGGGGGCAGCAAGCCGGGGCCGGGTGGCGACAAGCACCGGCGCGCCTCCGGCCACGGCGAGTCCCTGGGCCGCAAGAAACTGGCGGCGGCCATCAGCCGTGGCGCCAATGCCATTGACTGCCTGCTGTACCTTCCCAAGTTTCACGTTCTCGTCAGCGCGGGCGTGCGGGGCGACCTGCTCTTCTGGGACTGTGCCGACGGGTCGTGCCTGTTTGGGCTCAAGGTAGGGGCGCCGCGTGCATGGTTGGTGGATTCAAGCACATCTGGCGTTGCATTGCATATGGATGGAGGGGCGGTGTCAGGCACTGCTTTGTGCATCGAGGTTCATGTTGACATCCCCAGGTTCATTTGAGCATGCTGGGCACGCGGTTGGCATGGGCACGACCGCATGGTGCAATACCACTCAAGCCTCATTGGCAACACATTTCTACCTTCTGCAACTGGTCCACCGCTGTGCTGCACGGCCGTGGTGACTCTGCAGGCGCACCACCCCGACGACACAGGTATCACCGCGCTGGGGTGCAAGCTGGGGCCTGGCACCACCGAATCGCTGCTGTTCACAGCGTGCACCGGGGGGTTTGTCAAGGTGTGGCGCCTGGGGGACCTTGGCACCGTCACGAGCGCCAGCAAGGTACCATAGCACATGGTGCTGCCAAATACTATTAGTGGTACTTCGAAGTACACTAAACTGGTATGTGCGGAGGCACCACCGCCAGAGCAGCCACCACCCCTGGAGCCAGGCCGAGAGGCGAGCAGGGCGTCCGCGTGGGCAGGCCGGCCCGCCATAGGATGTACCGCCGTCTGGAGTCCCTACCTCAAGTGTGGGGCGGATGGCATTTCTGTATCTGCCGTGCTGATGCGCCCGATTGGGGCATGATGTCTTAGCATTGGGCGGACGGACTTGCATTTAGGGTGGCTCTGCAGGCCGGCTGTGAGCTCTCACTTTCTGGGCTGACTCATTTGGAAGGGGACTTGCACCATCCAGGTGCCCTCATGAACCAAAGGTCACGGCGGCAGCACATGGACTGCATGCGCCTTCCCAGCAAATGATGGCCGGACAAACTGCACTTCCTGCCGCTCAACAGGAACGAGACAAGGCCAGCAAGCGCAGGGGGTCGATGGCGTCGGGCAAGCCGGGCGCACCAGTTGTTACAGGCAATGCTGGCAGCGGTGGCAGCGGAGCCAGCGCGGGCGGCGCCAGCTCTGGCAGCAGGGAAGACGCTGAGAGGCTGCTCGCACGCCTTGGCAAGGGCGATCGTGGAGATGGTACGTGTTGCATAGCATGACTATTTGATGTCATGTGTGCACTCTGGGTGTGTGTGTGTGTGTTCATGGCATCTAAAGTCTCGATCTCGAGTGCATGCAGCATACCCGGTGGTTGTGTGCGTCCATTGGTATGTGACAGCTTGTACAGCATGGTTTTCCAAGCCACTCCTTACGAGTCGCTCCTGGCATGGATGTGCCCCCTGCTGTGGGCCACGTCACTCACAGTGGCTCATTGTCCACTCCTGGTCTCCCGCGGCCACATGCATAACAGAGGTACACGCACGTACACATGTGCTGTAGTAGACTTTTACCACCATGGAACCCTCCTGCATGCCTGCTGCCTTGTGATTCGCAGGTGCCAGTGAGATGAGTGTGTCCCGGGAGTCTGTTAAGGCCGCCATGGCAGAGGAGAAAGCCTTGAAAAAGGAGGGCGCGCCAGGCAACGCCAGCACTGGCGGCGCCTCCAGCAGGTACTGACTGTGACATACTGCGCACAGCACTTGCGTCCACAGACGTCATATAGTATGACAGCAAAAAAAGGGCCTAAGGAGCAGGCATGCGATGCATGGCATGCTGCCAGGACAAATGGCCACTTGCTTGCACATGTGCGGCATGACGCTCTGAGAGTGGTGTGCAACTGTGGTGCGCAGCACACCACATGTCACGGCTGCGCCGAAACTCCACCACACGTTAACCTGTTGTGCAGTGCTTCATCTGAACACATTTAGCACAGGTCTCTGCCGTTCACTGTGTGACACCTCGCTGGCGGTCACTGCATGGCTTCCATGGCCTCATGGCTGACTCATTCAACCCTCTTCATGTGACTGCGGATGCTGACTGTGTCTGGGGTGGCAGGACGGGTCATGGCGGCGTGACCAGGCTGTGCGCTGCAAGCAGAGAGTGGGAGGTAAGCTCAGCATCCTGGGTACACCCCGCAGCAAGAATTCAAGCTGACCGTACTGCATACTGAAGTATGATTGGGCAAGCACTGCACGTCACAGCGCCAGTTTTCCTGAGCGCACCCAGCCGACCTCACTGCAAACTACTAGCAAGCACTGGACCAAGGGGTAAGTGGGGAAGAAAAGACTCGTCATTGCCCTAATTCCCCCCTGACCAGATGTCACAGTGCCAGTGGCGTTCATGTCAATGCCCACCGCCCCTCTCAAACACCCCAGGCGCATGATGGCTGCGTGAACAGCGTAACCTGGGCCGACGTGCGCCCTGGGGGGCCGGACGGCTTCGACCCAACCTCTGAACCCATGGGCATTCTTGTGACGGCAGGGGAGGACTGCGAAGTGCGGCTGTGGACGGACTGCGGCAGCCACATTGGCACCTTCGGCCAGGTGAATACATGAGGGAAATCAGCCATCGGCTGAGTCAGTTTTTGAAAGCCTGATAGGGTTGCGCGTGCAGCAGCGTTCACTTCCTACAGCTGCAAGCGACAACACTACTGCTGCTGCACGCGCACACAGGCTGGTACAGCGAGATTGGCACTGCGTGCGAATGGAGATGGCAATAAGAAGTATCTTCCTTCTGAAGTACTCCGAAGTACATTCTTTGAGGCATGTACCACGTGAGCATTCACACACCTGATTGAAGCTCTATCATGCTCACAATTGATACCCTGTTGCTGCAGTGGTGGCGGCGTGTACTCGTCACTTGAGGCTTGCGCGAGGTGGGTCAGAGGCGCGTTGCCAGCCGCTTCTTGCTCCATGTTTCGGTTCGAGTGCGTGCGCAGTGCGGTGCTTGTGTGGCAACAGTGCGGCAGCAACCACAAAGTCACGCGGTTTGCTGCTGTCGTGTTGCTGTGCGTGTGCGGCAGCCCACACGGTGGGACCTGTACCGTGTGAGCACGTGGGTGCAACCAGAGGAGGCTCTTGACCTGGACGGCGACGAGGATGAAGAGGTCAGTGCGCAACCGCTAGCAAGTACCGTTGCATGTATTTTACTACTAGTAGTATTAATTACTTGCACCTGGTGGGGGCGTGCGAAGGCCCGCAAAATGTAGAGGATGCATATGCATGTGGGACATGCACTTCAACAAGAGTGTCTGTACCAGCCCACTATTGCTGCGTGTCAAGGAGTTCCAGCTACAGGGCGCAGTAGCAGCGTACCGCTACTGTAGGAATATGCAAGGTCGAGGTGCAAAGTACATTTGCGCCGGTATGCCTGACTAACGCTTGCTTTTCTACGCGTCTCGTCAACGGTGTGAATCACGGCAGAACGACCATGAGTACAACGACGTGCCACAATAGGTAAACCACGAAACAACGTGCGGAGTTCGACCGGTGCAGAGCTTGGCACGAGGGGTTCACGCCTGCTTTCTGTGGGGGGGCGGCGTCACTCATGGCCTGAGGCGTGCATTTGTGCTCAAGAGTCTGGCGGGTTTAGCTAAGCGTGCCTGCAGTTCACAAAGATGCCCCAAACCACCCCACTTTCATGTGGGAAGACTGGGAGGTTATTACTTGAGGTATATGGACTGTGGCACGCACCATCCCTTTTGGGAAGAAACCACAGCAGTGCTGGGTGTGCGGTCCGTTGCGCTATGCCGCAATGTTCACTCAGTGCCATTTACTGACCTGTGCTGCATACTGGCGCCTGTGTGTGCAGGGGGATGACTATGACTTGGACGAGGAGGATGACAGCCAGAGTGGCAGCGGCATTAGGATGACGCGCAGCGAGGACGCACGCGCACGTGTGGAGCGGGAGCAGGTCGCTGAGGCACAGAGGAAAGAGGTCGAGGAATACCAGGTAAAGTGGCTGGTTTCTCACACCAAAAAAAATTAGCAACAGTGTTTGTCTGACCGCTGCGTGGGCGCCCTCTCGGGGCCTCGTGTGTAAGCTTCCAGCCCGCGCCCGCGTGGAGCGGGAGCAGGTCGCAGAGGCACAGAGAAAGGAGGTCGAGGAATACCAGGTATGACTTGCAGGGGAAGGGGTTTCTTGCACCTGATGTATTGAATCTGCGCCTGTCTCATGGTCCATCCGCTATGTGTGCACACAGTCGCAGCACTGTACGTGAGATCCCAGACACGTACTTCAAAGGTACCATAGAAAGGAGGCTGAGGGAAACGACGTGCAAGGCTTTCGTGCACTTGGTCTGGTGCACCTGCACGTGCCTGGCAACCCTACCGCCACAGATGTGCCCGATCGGCAACCTGCCGCTCACCCAAGCTGCCACTCACAAGCGTGGCAGACATGTCAGTGCCGTGGTGACAACATAGGAGCCCCAGCTGGCGCTTATGCGCATGGCAGTGATCACAGTGGCGCAGTGATGACAGCGCATGTAGCTGGGCGGGTGACAGCCTGTTGAGGGGAGCCCTGGTGCCTACAATGCTCGCATCTTTTGGTACACACACCACCACGGCGGGGTCACCAGCAAGTGGCTACCACAACCGGAGCCAGTGTGAGAGGCATGCGGGGCGTCCGACTGGGCAGGCCGGCCCGCCGTAGAATTCACCGCCGTCTGGAGTCCCTACCTCACAATTGCTTAAGCCCAACACCGTCTGGCATGCAACACCGTGCTGCACAGGATGCTGTGGCGTACCGAAATGGGCGGCTGCGCCTGGAGCGCAAGGTCCTGCGCAACCGCATTGCAGCCTTCTGCATCGGGCAGGCGCACGAGGACATGCAGCACGAGCAAGGCCCTCTCGAGGAGACACGTGCCGCCCCTCCAGCCGCCGCCAACGACAAAGATGACTCGCTCTCTCAGGCGGAGGCCGCTGTGGCGGTGAGTGCGCTCAGCAGCGCCGGGAATGGCGGGCTCCTCACAGCGTGCGCCAGCAGCAGCCGTAGGTGCATCTGTGCTGCAGGCTGGTGATGCTGTGGCAGCCGGTGGCGTTGACAGCAGCGGCGTCACTCACAGACTGAACATCTTCATAGATGAGCTACCACAAGACTGCTGTAGCGCACATTCACAGCCACACCTGTGCCTAAGGCATGAATTGCACTCATTGCACAGCACTGCAATGCCATAACCTATGCCGCGTCCGGGTCCTGAACGTGGTAAGATACCATGGGAATGCCAATGCTTGTGCGCACCATGCAGGACATGCGGCGCATGGCAGCACTGCGCAGGCGGCACCAGGTGCCGCAGCTCGAGCAGCTGCAGCAGGAGCACAAGCAGGAGAGTGCTGAGCAGCAGCCTGAGGATGGCGACGAGGACCCAGAGGCGCAAAAGGCCGCCGCCACCACGTCCGCAGTTGCCGCCATACTGCGAAAGACCTACAACCAGGTGCAAGCAGGCACCATAAGGGCAACTGACACAGCACACTGCACCGAGCGCTGGGTGTCCCTGTAGCGCTCGTACTGCAGTTTCCAAAGTCGCTTTGTGACGCCTGCACAAGAGGCGATCATGCCGAATGCTGAGCAGTTTTTACGAGGGCCCACCAGGTGCACAGGCAGAACCAGCGTCACTTCTGTGGTGGCAGCGGCGCTGCTGCAGGCGCACGGGGGCTGCACGCAGGCTGGGCCATCGACTGTTTCGCCGACAAGGGGCTCTGACTGAACTGAAGGCGATGACCATTGGTGACAGGGCATAGCCGCTACGGTACGTGCACCGTACTCACATGCCCGCTTTCCTGCCACTCTGGCGCGTGCAGGTGGCCTTCCAGCTGCGCATTCACCCGCCAAAGGATGTTGCTGCGATTGCGCAGGCCGCCGCTGCGGCGCGTAAGGAGCGGCAGCGCCGTGGCGCCAGGTTGAAGGTGAGACGTGCCAGGGGCGCTGCTGAGCAGGAGACATGTCCCTCTCGTTTCGCACACCGCCAGGGGTGCTGCTCAGCAGGAGATGTGCCCACCACATGTTTATTTCCCTACCGTTTGGCATACCACGGGGGTTTGGCTGCTCACATGGTTTGCAGCGCACATAGCCATGAGTACTAAATCAGTGAAAGGGGCCACCAGCAACCGGAGCCGGTTACCAGAACGAGAGGCGTGCGGAGCGTCCGAGTGGACGCGCCGGGCCGCCGTAGGATGTACCCCAACTGGAGTCCCTACCTCACATACATACACATTCCCAAATTTACAGTACTTGGGGCAACCGAGTTGCGGAAGCCGCACCCCACTAGTGCCGGGCGAGTTATAGCTCAGTGGCTCCGCCTGTGCATAGTGGCACAGTGAGCCCTGCGCCCTTCACTGGCAGGCACCACCTCACACAGTCACAACGGCTGCACGCTCCAAACGCTCTACCAGTAGGACTGAGACCCAGTCTGAGGGTATACCATAAGCAACAAACTTGTCACTGATGGTGTTCATGTCTACGCACTGGCACTGTCTGCAGGGCAAGCGTCCGTCCGTGAGTGACCCCGCCGCCGCGAGACCCGGACAACCAACCACGGCAGGTGCGCGCGTTCGCACCCGCTGTCAGGATTTGGGCACCTTCTTCTGCAATTTGTGTTCGCTGCTGGCACTTGTCCCAGCAGCTTCAGTAGCTACCAAGGCGCAAGGTGCTGACGCAATGGTAGTTGCTCAAGCTGCTGGGGCACCTGCAATTTTGCGCCGGTGTGATGATAGCACATCGGTTGCGCACAGCACTGGTTTTGTGATGCAACAGGACATTTTCACTCAGGCACAGGCTTGTGTAACCTTGCTGCTGCGGTCGCCTCCCCTTGTGGCAGCCTCCATCGCAGCTGACACAAGTGTGTGATGCGCGCGCTTACCAAATGCACACCCTTCATGTGCAACAGCCCTTGCGCACCCTGCATGTGCAGCAGGCCGAGTATACTTGCACAGTCTTGGTCACCGTTATCCTGGGCAGCATTCAGCACGTGCTGCCGCTTGCCAGTCCTGGCTCGCGCGCGTGCACATGCCGCTGTGCCTGTGACGCCAGCAGTGTCAAAAGGCGCGACAGTCCACACTGCAGCTTCGCCTCTATGCCCCTCGGTGCGCTGTGTCTGGTCAGCAGGTGTGGAAGCAGCGTCCAGCGTGGGAGTGGGCATCCTTGACAGAATGGAGCGCTTGATGGACGCGGTCAGCAGTCCCATCAGAAACAGCGTAGAGTTCAGCGGGGTGGGGCCAGGCGCCGGGCTGCCATAACGAGGATAGCGAGGCACATGAGGTAGGGACTCCAGACGGCGGTATACCCTATGGCGGGCCGGCCTGCCTACTCGGACGCCCCGCTCGCCTCTCGACCTGGCTCCGGCGGTGGTGGCATAACAACAGTCCTTCACATGCAGCGCTTGTTTAGCTTATATTGCTGGTGCGCGGCAGCCATAGTGCCCCGTGCCTGCTGGTTTATGAGGACCATAGGGGTGTAAACCATGGGTGTTTCCGTGTCATGCCAACTGCTGTGCGCATGTTTTGCTTTCTCGTTCTGCACAATGTCCATGTACTTCGTAGTTTGTACCGGTACTAAAGTGTACCGGTACATGAGCTCGTTCTACATCATGCCCGGTGCGCATGCATGCGTTGCTTTCTCGCTGCTGCCGGCGTCCATGTACTTCGTGTAGTATGTATACACTCACGGCTGCACACACCGCTGCTGCGGAGCTCCTGTGCAACTGCGGCTGTGTTGTACGGGTCCACTTGCGATTTAGTGCGGGGAAGCGTCAAAACCCCTCGCACCCCGCACCGAAGCGAGACCCGCACTAAATCAAATAGCGCTTCACAGCACAGCAACCATGTGGTCAGTGCCAGCCCTGGTAAACCGCATCACCCGCATTACATCAAAGTGTACTCAATGGCGAGTGCACTGCAACTTTTTCAAGGTCTTTCAAATGGCCTTGTGCGCGCGGCTGCGCCGCGCCAGTGCTGAGCACGCGCGTGCGATGCGCAAACCGGAACGGATCAG
>JAULBY010025550.1:0-17175 GCA_032358315.1 Ophiocytium majus | reverse complement strand
TTAACCCCCCCCCCCCCCCCCCCCCCCCCCTTTACTGCCCCTCCCAAAGTGTCTGCCCGACTGACACCTGTTTGCATCAAGATGTTACTGCCACATGGCTCATTAGAAGTGATGAGTCACGGCGTATCAACTTGGCATTGTACGCCGTAAATCATGCGTCGAATGTGAATGCGGTGTATACTGTAGGTGTACCACAAATACGCCGTCTGCCGCCTTTTTGGGTCCAGAAATACATAGAGATACGCCGTATTGTATAACTACTCGAAGTATTAAATGTGTTGCACTCCGTGACCCATCACAGTAGCGGTTCACTACGTTCTCAGGTGCGGCGAACCCTGCTTGTGCGCAAGCATGGCTTGTGTTCAATCCGCGTGCACCACACAGCCCCGCTGCCGAGTAGGGTAACGCAGTGCGAAGCCACGGGTGCCATTTCCCTTTGTCTTCTCGCACGCCAGAGCCGGCAATTCTGCACCTGTCCCATGTGGGCCTGCAGCCAGCTTTCCCAGCTCTGTGTTGTTGCGCTTGGGCAAAGAACTTTGGCATGTGGCTGTCGCCACTGAGTACTGCCCCCAAATAGCCTATGGGTGATCCCAACCATAACATAAAACTACGTTTCCCCGGCACCATTAGCACAGCAAGTACTGCCTGCAGTGCCCAATTAACTGAACCCCCTGTCCACTTCAAAGTGGAGTTGAAGTTTGTGTGTTGTCATGGAGACATGAGGGGCATGTGAAGTTCCAAATGGAGGCTGAACGCATTGGGGGTATAACATGTGGTGTAGTGCTGCCACATCAAATTAGTACACATTTACCTGGCACCACTAGCAGAGTAAGTACTGTCTGTAGTGGCTAATTACTGGAGTTGAAGTATTCATAAATAAGCACCTTCAGTCGGCTTTGTAGTCAAACAGGTTGGATGTACTCAGTAAGACGCCAGCCTCAGTACCAAAACCACTTCCTTCAAATTGGTGATCCTTTATGAGTTTCATCTTCAGTTCAACTTGAGGACGGGGGAGCACAGGCATTGAGCGGTACTTGTGACGGTACTTCTCAAGTATCGTGAAAGCTATGGTCTGTGACACACCAGGGTGCGCAGGGGCACAGGTTGAGCCCCAACGGGCCCTGCTGTGTCAGGCCCCAGCCTGAACAACCTTGAGCAACCGGCACACCGTCACTTCCAAGCGCAAGTCATCAATGGCTGCACTGCTGCAGTGGCCGTACACTTATAAAACATAACACATACCGGTATATGTTCCGCGAGAAGCACAATCTGTTAAGAGAAGTACCTGCCATGTTGCTAAGGCCAGGTGCGTCATTGTTGTTGCGGGGAAAGCGGCAGGGCCAGGCATGTGAGGTGGTTGGCGGTCTACACGGCGAAAACCACTTTCTCATTGTTGTCTTGCTTCAAAAACAAAGGTTCTCAACGCGCAAGACACACCAAGATCTTCAAACGTCTGTGTGTTCGTGCGCGCACCTGTACTTCACCGGCACTGCCATGGCCTCGAGGTCGCCCTCGTCCCGCAGAGACTGGAAGTCGCCGCAGATGAGCAGCAAGTCCACCTTCTTCCCGCTCTGCCGCTCCACCCTCGCCACGCTGCCATAGATATTGTCCAGCTCCCCGTGGGCGCACCCCTCCACCACCACGTTCAACATGTTGGCGCCGCCGCTGGGGTCTCCTGCCGCGTGTGCCATGGCGGTGGCCCCAGCAGCGGGGGAGCGAGCGTCACGAGATTCACGGCTTTTGGGCGCACGAGAGGAGGGCGGTCTGGCGTTGTCTGGCTGTCGCTGACCCCCTTCAGCTTTTTGCTTTGCTTACGCTTTTGCCTTTGCCTTTGGCAGCTGTTTGTGGCCCCTCTTGCTTGGCTGCTGAAAAGCAGCGGGCGGACGAGTGCTAGTAGTGTGGACCTTTGCCACCTGGCGCCTCTGCTGCCGAGTCTCAGCAGTACCCTGCCGCTGACACAGCACCTTGCTCTCTCTCTCCGCTTCACAACAACAGCACTGAACATGGCTTCCGGGTGTTTGTCCCTGCGGCTTCCGGGTGTTAATCCTTGTTGCTGCTGAGCACGCTGTTTGCTGGTCGGACGTAAGCGCCGACCGTAACTGCTGATGAAGAGGGCAGACACACGCCAGATGCGGCAAACCTGCCATCCCCTCCGCATCGCACACGCCTGCACACAAGATGACGGGGCCAGCGGCTGCTGCCGATGCGGCTGCTCCCCCTGGCGGTGGCGAGGAGGCCTGGGCGGTGCAGGTGGTGGTTCGCTGCAGGCCCCTGCTATCACAGGTCAGCCTGCAACCGCGAACCTTCATCCGTTGCACAAAGTGGCGGGGGTGTGAGGCATGTGTGCCCTGAGGCGCCCGGTATGAGGCGAGGGGGGCTGAGAGGCGCGGGGATGGTGGCGGCATTTTGCTAGTCTCAAGGGACATGCTTGCGCTTGCGATGGAAAGGAAAAGGAAGGGGCCTGACAAGTAACGGACGGCGGTTTGCTCGCCCGCTGCCTCGCTGCGTACCCTGCTTGCTGCCGTGGCATGACGATCTTTTTGCGTCGTTGTGTTGCATGCTGTTGACAAGTTGCCGGCTCGCAGCTCGGGTGGCACGCTGCGAGCAGCGGCTCTTCCCCAGATGTTGGCATGCACAAGCACCCCGGTGGCTGGGACGCTTCATACTGCTGGTGGTGCTGCCGCTTGCACCGGCGTCGTTAACACGCGCAAGGGTGTCTCTGTGCACCAAGCTATGACTGAGGGCACGCAGCGCGGTCTCTGTGACTGCAGGAGAAGCTGCGGGAGGAGCAGCCTTGTGTGCTTGTGGATGCGCAGCTCAACCAGGTGGCCATAGCGGCGAGCCCGAGGCAGTCCATCCGCTGCTGGAACTATGACAGTGAGTGCACAGGCATCTGGCACCGCCTTGTGTCTGGTTAGCTGTTCGAACTGACATCCATCCACGTTTGATCCGCTATATCCTGATTTAGTGCGCATTGCCTTAGTGCGGTATGCGGTCTAGTGCGGGGCCCTGAGACGTGTCACAACACACCACTTTTTCCTGTTTGAACAACACACACTGCCCTATTTGATTCAGCGGGGTCTTGCTCTAAAAGCGGGGTGCCAGGGGGGTGACACTGCCCCGCACTTTATTGCGAGTGCGCTGTAAATACTTTCAACTACTTCGAAGTTCTTCTGAAGTAATGTATGTTTTCATAAGGAGTTCACGTGCGCATGCCTTCACGTGCCCGCACTTTTCCCTTGCTGTAGGGGTGCTGGGCGAGGACTGCAGCCAGCGCGACTGCTACCACGCCACCGTGCAGCCCCTGGTGATGGACTGCTGCGCCGGTTACAATGTCACCGCCTTTGCCTACGGGCAAACGTCAAGTGGCAAGACCCACACAGTGTAAGCACACTGCCACTACCAGAGTAACTACAGGCTTGGAGATTTTTGGCCATGCGGTAATCTTCGCGTTTAGTTGCTATAGCATGCTTACTTTTACTTTGCACCCTCCCATGATGAGTAGACCACTTGTAGTGCACCTTGGCACTGTGCACTACATGGGTACAGCTCTGCGCTCTTCAAGTACGTGCTGTGGTTAGGGTGCGCGGTTCCCATGCGGCACCAAGTGCAACGGCAAAGAGACAAACCCATACTGCATGCCTCTCTGCGTGCCGCAGTAGACACTTGGACTGCCCGCAGTTGCAATTTAAGCAGCTGTCGAAGCTTGTGGCTGTTGCGGCTGGCCAGCACAAGAGCACGGGGAACAGCAGCCTTTGTGGTGGAGACATGAGCACGCCATGCCTTGCTACACCGGGCACAGTGTGCCAAGTGTGGCAGTACACAATGCCGCACCTGCCTGGGAGGTTTGTACTTGAAGTATGGTACAACTTCCTCCACAGAAGGTGCTACTTGGAGGGGTTTTACCACAGTGGACCTGGTAGTATTGTACTGTAAGACTTGCATGTTCATAAAAGGCAGTACTTGTGCACTTGAAGGGACTTGCCACAGTGGAACTGCATGCCGCCTGTGTGCAGCGCGGCATTGCCACTGGCACTTGCGAGCGCATGCTGCGACACGCACCCACCGTGGCATATGCCGCTGCTGCATCCGCACCGCGTGGTCAGGCGCGCCCCAACACACTTGCACATGTGCTTGCTGCTGTACTTCAACTTCAGAACTTCAACATGTGAGAACCATGCCCCTGCCCCTGTGTGTGCAATTGTGGATGTGTGTGTGTTGCAGGTTTGGCAGGTGCGGGGAGGGCGCTGAGGACCGCGGCCTGGCGGCCCGCGTGTTACAGGTACTAGTCACTGATGTTGAAGTTGCGGTCAATGGTGTTGAAGTTTGTGTATTGGTCGGAGGCACGAGGTCATGTGCGCACAGGTGCAAGCTACGAGTAGCCTAATCGGCGGGGCAGGGTGCGCTCAGCAGCGAGCCGTGCTTGTGTGCTACAGGTACTACTGTAGTATTTACTTTGAAGTGTAGTCACCGGTGTTGAAGTTGCGGTCACTAGTGTTGAAGTTTGTGTGTTAGTCGGACACGCAAGGCCGTTTGCACACCGGGACGAACTACGAGTGGCGTAACTGGACACCGCCCCACTCACTCCCTGTGCAATATCTTCCATTTCTTTCTGCATGCAGGACATTGTCGTCCTCAAGGCCTGCGAGGATTTCCACCCTCACTGCCTGTCCCACTCATTTCCTGTGCAATTTCCACCGAAACTCTACCCAAATGCAGGACATTTTCGCCCTCAAGGCCTGCGAGGAGCGCTCTTCCGCCAACACCACCAACCAAGAGCGACCCGACGGTGCCCCCGACACTGCAGACGAACTCAACAACAGCAGCCACAGCGGTGGCAGCGGCGGCGGCGACGGCGAGCAGCAGCAGGGGCAGGGGCAGGAAGGCACTGCTGGTGGTGATGGTGGTGGTGGTGGGGGGGGCGGAGGGGGTGGGGGAGGGGGGGGCGCGACGGTGCGCGTGACGCTGTCGTTTGTGGAGATTTACCGGGAGGAGGTGCGGGACCTTCTGCGGCCGGAGACAAACCCCAAGGTGAGCTTGTGGGCGCAGTTGAGCACTTTCACGCCAGATATATACTTCAGTAGTACTTCAGTAGTACTTCGGTATACATACATTACTCTTTAGACTGGTTTAAAGTTATGTGTGGGGGGGTGTAGGACAACCCCAACTTCTATCCCCTACTTCAAGTTGTAGATTGACCGTGAGGAGGTGCGGGACCTGCTGCGGCCAGAGACAAACCCCAAGGTGAGCTCGTTGATATAGGGGAACCTTTCCCGCTTTCTTACTTTTTCGGCCGGACTGAGTTGTGTGTGTGGGTGTGTAGGACAACTTCAACTTCTAGCCTCAACTTCAAGTGATAGATCAACCGGGAGGAGGTGCAGGAGCTGCTAAGGCCGGAGACAAACCCCAAGGTGCGCTTGTGGACACGGGGGAAACAATTCCACACTAGATAGGTATACTGGAGTATTTCCCTGTAGGGTGAATTTGAAGTGTGGGTGTGGGTGTGAAAACTTGAAATTCTAACCTCAACTGCCCGGAGACAAACGGTTCGTCACAAACCCCAAGGTGAGCTCGCGGGCAGGAGGGAACCGCTCCACGCTAGACTTACTACCCTATAGGCTGGATTGAAGTTGCGTGTAACGCGAATTGTGTGTGTCTGTGTAGATAACTTTAACATGCAACTTCAAGTTCAAGTCCGCCCCTGCGGCCAGAGACAACCCCCAAGCATTGTGCAGCCGCACTTGCAACTTCAACTCCAGCTCAAACTGGCGGGCACGAGGTGTCTTAACTTCAAATAAGGCGTATAATGGTACTGGTAATATCACACACTGTCATGCGTGTGGTTAGATGGCATGCACAATGTTGCAGTGGCACCCGCTTGCACTGTGGCATGCTGCGATGCAGCCATCCCTGACCCGCGTCCGCTCATGCCACTGCTGCCACCACCGCCGCCGCCGCCGCTGCTGCCCCGCTCCTGCTGCCGTTGCCGCTGCTGCTGCTGCCACCACCACCACCGCCGCTGCTGCTGCCCCGCTGCTGCTGCCGTTGCTGCTGCTGCCACTACCACCGCCGCCGCTGCTGGTGCCCCGCTGCTGCCACCACCACTGCCGCCGCCACTGCTGTCCCGTTGCTGCTGCTGCTGCTGTCAATGCTGCTGCTGCTGTTGCCCCTGCTGCCACCGCTGCTGCTGTCGCCAACGCTGTGCTCATGTCTTTGCGCGTGTGCGCATGCATGTATGTGTTCGTTATATGCACGATCTTTGTAACATGTATCTTGTGCGTCATACATGCGCACATTGTCACATATGCTGACACTGGTATATATTTTTGTAAATATAGGACCTTCATGTGCGAGAGGAGGAGGACGGAGGCATGGTAGTGGCGGGCGCGGCATGCGAAGAGGTGAGACAGTGCGGCGGTGGGCCAGGCCGGGTGCCAGCAAAATTGCCGACAGGCAAAGTCACCACCACTGCCCATAAATTGTGTCTTGGGGAGTGCATGCTGGACATTGGCATGGCAGCGCAAGTGTCGACGGGCGGCAGCCACCACTTCTTTTTGCCGCCCCGCCTGCGTGCGCTGACAGCAGCTCACTCGCTCCTGCGGACAGTGATCTGCCACCAGCTTCTCCCCTCCTATGCGTCCACAACCACTGCTCAGCAACTGCAAAATGCCCTCTTTATTTTAGTGCAGGTGGCAACTGCTGAGGACGCGTGGGCACTGCTCTGGGAGGGCGCTGCCAGGCGGGCCACGGGGAGCACCGCCATGAACGCGGTCAGCAGTCGCTCCCATGCCATCGCCACCATCGCCATTGACAAGGTGGCAAGGGTGGCTTCGGTGGGGGGAAGGGAGGGGGGGAGGGGGGCCGGGCGCAAGGGGGGGTCTCTGGTGGTGGCGACACGCTCCAAGGTGGGGGCGAGCGCGCACATGAAAACTATTACAGTATTATTTTGCAGATTACAGTATACTTTGAAGTACTTCTGAAGTGGAATGAATACCATCATGTGTTCCGAGGTGGGGTTAGGGAGGCAAACGCGCACGTGGAACCAATTTAATTTAGGAGTTTACAGTATACTTCTGAGGCACTTCGAAGTAGTGTAGCATACCAGTTTGTTCCGAAGACAATGGCCGAACCGTTTGTCATC
Organism: Ophiocytium majus; assembly: GCA_032358315.1. Lineage (NCBI taxonomy): Eukaryota > Xanthophyceae > Mischococcales > Ophiocytiaceae > Ophiocytium > Ophiocytium majus. The sequence continues at coordinate 10,034 of JAULBY010025550.1, read as the reverse complement.
TACTGGGTGCCTCCCAAGTCAGCTTGCCGCCCATACTGTCTTGCGTTGTCAGCTACAGTCACCGCAAGGGGGCATGAGTACATACAGTTGTTTGAGTGGCTCTCAAAGTAACATGCCCCCCCCCCATCTGTTTTTGACCTCCGAAATGCCGTCCAGGCAACAACTTCGGCGCAGACTGGTAGTGGTGTAGTGCGTGGGGTGTGGCCACATAGGTTTGGGCACGGTATGGCCCCGTGCACGTTGGTGTATACGCTTATACCACGCCGTTGTATCCGCGTATACGCCATACATGTGTACAACGTGTACATCTATATCATATGATATGTGTATGTATATAGTATTGGCGGGTCACGCGCATGGAAACCCGTTCTGGCATTGGAGTTACAGACGCGGCGAAACAGGTATGGGCATGTTACGCTGTGCACATCATTATTATCATTGTCATTATGATTTATTGGCTCGTAGTGTATAATAATGCTAGTTGAATGAATTGTGTGGCGTCGACCGCCAGATTGCTGGCAGGCATCGGTGGCTGCAGCAGTCACCCCTGCACCACCGACATTTGTGCGTACCGTGGGTGCTGTCGCTGCCACCACTGCTGACACTGCAACGCTGCTGCTGCTGCTGCTGCTGCTGCTGCTGCTGCTGTTGTCACTGCTGCCGCCACCCTTGCTGCCCCCGCCACCGCTGCTGCCCCCGCCACCGCTGCCACTGCTGCGCTGCTGCCTGTACTTCAACTTTGCTGCTGCCTGTACTTCAACTTGAAGTTCCACTTGGTGGACCTGGCAGGAACCGAGCGGGCCAGCCGTACCCAGGCCACCGGCACGCGCTTCCAAGAGAGCATCAAGATCAACCAGGTGTGAAGGAGCTGCTCTGATGTATGTACTTCAAGTAGTACTTCGAAGTATACTGTTACACTGTACCATGGTCTGTTGAACCCAAAAGCAATGATCCTTTGGGCTAGGGCTCAAAAGGCGGTTGCTGGCAGGAGCGCCTGGCGGCAACAGCGGGGAGGGGGGCACCGCTGACAGGCTGTCACACGGGGCCAACCCAGCACTTGAAGTAGAAGTTGCAGTTGGCAACGGAAGGTGCGCAACAGGCAGCCGGTACACGCGTCAAAGGGAGTGCCAAGACCGACCAGGCGCAAAGGCGCTGCTTTTTTTGTTGTTGTTGTTGCTGCAACAATCTTTCGGGACAGGGCTAAAAAGGCGGTTGCTGGCAGCAGCGCTTGGTGGCAGCAGCGGGGGGCGGGGGCGGCAGCGGTGCTGACAGGGGGCAAACTTGCACCTGAAGTTGATGTTGCAGTCGAAGTTGAAGTTGGCAGCGGTGGGCGCGCAACAGGAAGCAGTGAGGCACACGGCAAGTGCTTACTTTCATTTTTTTTTAACGCAGACACGGTGACTTGTGTGCCCCCAGTGCACTGGGTAAGGGGTCACCACAACTCTTCTGTTGGGGTCCCCCCCCCCTGGGGATGAGTGGTTTACCGTGCATGACGCCTTCTGCTGTTTTTTGCCTATACTCGCTGTGCAGGTTCCATGTGGGTTACCATGCATGACGCCCTCTGCTGTTTTTTGCCTATACTCACTGTGCGGGTTCCATGCAGTGTGGGGCTGGTTAGAGCATGCGCACTGTAGTGATGGGTGAGGGCCTGTCACGGATTGCAGGTTATACGCACAAAGTACAAAATACTTTGGCGTGTTTCTCCCCCCGAAAACGCGACATGCGGCGTCAACTGTTATATATGACGCGGCTCTGCATACGTCACACGCTGTATTCACATATCATATGTGACATATGCTATGCGGCGCGTAATTACTCTTTGTGTGGTGTGCCCCATCACTACGCATCTGTGGTGACCACCCCTCCGCTCTTGCGGCCCTCCCACGGCCGCAGGGGCTGTTCACGCTAGGGAAGGTGATCCGTGCGCTGTCCAAGCGGGAGCGTGGCGTGCATGTTCCCTACCGGGAGTCCAAGCTCACAAGACTACTGCAGGTGCGCGGGTGCTGGTGGCCTGTTGCGCTCAACATTATGTATTGCAGTAGACTATAGCCTGCTGGGGGGAAAGAAAACGCTTCAGGGGTACTAGTAGTACGTAGTAGTATGTTGTGTACACTTCAAAATGTGTACCATGCCGGCACTTCACAAGTCCAGGTACAGTAATACATATGAGAGGCATAGGGTCATGTGTGTGCTGGCTGTGCCCTGGAGTGTGTGGGTGAGGGGTCGGCTCCACATGGATGCAGGTGGCCTCTCAGGCCCAGGATTTTGAAAGTGCAACTCAAACGCCACGAAAAAAAAAGTATGTGCGTGTTTTCTGGCTCAGGAGTCCCTGGGTGGCAACAGCCGCACGGTGACTGGTGGCGTGTGCGTGTGCCTGCAGCCAGGGAACATCTCTATACAAAAAAACATGTTATCAACCATTCAACAGCCACTTGCATCTCACCCCCGTCAACAATGCTGTGTGTGTGTGCTGGCTCAGGACGCTTTGACTGGCAGCAGCCGCACAGTCTTGGTGGTGTGCGCGTGCCTGCACTCAGTACATTAGCCACGCGCATCTCACGCGTGCAAGCATGGCCGTTGCCCACCGCAGACCCATGTGTAATGTGTGTGTGTGTTCTGGCACAGGACTCCCTGGGTGGCAACAGCCGAACAGTCATGGTGGCCTGTGTCTCGCCGACCGACGCTGACCTGGCGGCCGCGGTTGACACACTACGCTAACGACAAAAAATCATTTCAGCCACCCGAATGTCAGAAAGCTGTTGTAAACTGTCACGTCTGCCACGAACGTTTGTGAAATAAACCTAAAAGGCTGCTTAGCCCAGATACTGTCGTGGCTGGGGCAAAATGCCAGGCCGAAGCCTGTGGGGTGATTTGCGCACCTGGTGAAAAGCACCAGACAGCCCCCACACCTACACGCGCCGGTCACTTTGTGCTATGCCGGAATTACGAAAGCGCGACAAGCTCTAACATCTGCCGCAAATGTTTACCGCTGTGCTGGATCAGGACTCCCTGGGAGGCAACAGCCGCACCGTGATGGTGGCGTGCGTCTCGCCAGCCGACGCTGACCTGGCGGCCACGGTAGACACCCTGCGCTACGCATCGCGCGCGCGCACCATCTGCAATGCGCCCGTCATCAACATTGGCCCAGTGCACGCGCCCGACCTTCCAGACGCATCAGGCGACATTGACAGGTGGGTACTGCTCCATTGCATGCTACAGTGGTAGTCTGAGTACCATTCGTATACCATGTCGAGGTATACGCTTCGAAGCATGTACGTTGTGTGTACTTGTACTAAACTCCGCTTAGGGCGCGGAAAGCCCTTTGCACACGGTGCGTGTGACCAGAAGAAGGTCAGACAGGTAGCGAACAAGCTGGCCATGCTAAGCACTGCGTACTCTAAGGGAAGCCTGGCATGTTGCCAGAGCACTGTACATGTACATATGTATGTATACTTCGAGGTATATCGTCATTGGCCCCGTACAAGCCCCCCGACCTTCCCGACGCATCGGGTGACATTGACAGGTGGGTGCTGCTCCATTTGCACACTTTGAGTACCAAGACTTCAAAAGTACATACTTCGAAGTACAGGGTATGTGTGCACTGATACATGCTTCAGAAGGGTGTACAGTCACACGTGTACACCCCCACTGCAGATCAATGAGGTTGCCTAGTAGGAAACTCGGTGCCTGTGGGCTGCTCACTGCGCATATATATATGTATGAAAGAAACCAAAAAGGTGACTGAGCCATATTTATATTTTTTTCTTACCATATATATACTTCAAGTACTTAGTAGGGTCAGAAGTGCACAAAATTTATACCCTGTATTTATGAAAATACGTTATACAAATACGTTATACGCCGTATTTTGAAAAATTTATACGCTCTTACCCATCACTACTCATTACCCTCAACCACATGCAACCTACACAAAGCTAGCTTGTCACTGTGCGGGCGGTACGGCTTACCGTACCCTGCTGCTGCTGCTGCTGCTGCTGCCGCTGCAACCTCAACTCCAACATCGACTTCAACTCCAACAGTGAGCTGATGGAGTGGCCGATGCAGGCGCTCAAAGAGAGCCTCCGCTCCTCACTGGACGCCGGGGCTGCGGCAGCACGGGAGGCCAAGCAGGAGACTGAGGCAGCGAGGCAGGCGCTGAAAGAGAGTGAGAAGCGCACGCGCACGCTGGTGAGTGCGAGAGGGCGACCGCAAAACTTCAACAAATACTTGAAGTACCACTTGAAGTAGCTGCGCTTGAGCGTACACGCGCGCTGGTGAGTGCCAGCGGGGGCTAGGCTACACAACTTCCATCATATACTTAGAAATTACTTATAAATACTTCTTTAAGCACTTCTGAAGTAGCTCCACTCAAGGAGTACGAAAGGGCACGCACGCGCACCTTGATCAGCGTACAAGGGGGCTACACAATTTCAGCCACAATTGGAGTAAACAGGTAGTTGGCACTCAGGCGCAGCGATAATTTCATGCGCGCGGTGGCGACTGTGGTCTACACAACTTCAATTAATACTTCAAGTAGCTCGCGCTCGAGGAGAACGAAGCGCGCGCGCGAGCTGGTGGGTGTGAGAGGGCCACACAACTTCAACTGTTACTTGAAGTAGCAGTGGTCTTGCGTGCTCGTGCAACGCCTCAAGAGCCACAGCAAATTAGTATGCGGTGCTATTTGTGGGCATTGACATCTAAGCTACCACTTGAAGTACGAGCCGTGTCGCTGGTGCCTAGCGGCACCCTGCTGAAGTACGTGGTTCAGGTGAGCTGTCTGGTAGTGTGTATGTGAACAAGCTGCCTCTCATGTGGCGGCAATGTGCGTGCGCAATGCGCGCTTGTCGCAGGAGAGGTGCATGGGGTGGGGCGCCACGGCTGGCTGACATGGCCAGCCCAGCAAGCATTTATACTGTAGGTACTACATAGTAGTAGTACATTTGTACAGCTCGTATTTGTAACCTGCTTCACACTTTGCTGCGACATCTGCCTGGTTTTCACAGGAAAGGCGCATGGGCCGCGGTGCGATGGCCATCAGGGGCGCCCGCTCCCTCGTCACCGCCGCCCTCGCCGCCGCCACCACCACCGCCACCGATGTCCCCGAGACCGACACGCAAGACGCACAGCCGCTGGCCGCACAGCTGGATGCTGCTCAGCAGCAGCAGAGTGCTCAGCATGAGAGGCTGCGCAGGGCCCTGCTCGCCCTGGCGAGAGCCGAGCGGTGGACGACCTTTGATGCCGGCAGCGGCGGTGGCGGCGGCGGCGGCGATGGTAGTGGCAGTGACGCTGAGTCGGATGCCGAGTGCGGCAGCGTGGATGCGGGGTCTTCGCTGGAGGACGGAGGGGGAGAGGAGAGCCTTCTTCAACTTGAAGTTGAATTTGATGATGTTGAAGTTGTTGGTGGTGCTGTGGCGGTGGCGGGCGCGGCGGCACCGCGGGAGGGTGAGTGGCGCACACTTCGGTGTTGCTGCTGTGCATGGATGCGCGTGGGAGTTGAAGTACCGGTGCTTGAAGTCCCAGTACTTGTTGAAATTGAGCCCTTGTGCCAGCAGCAGCAGCAGCAGGCACTCACTCATCATGGCTGCTGCTGGCGCTTGCGTGCACCGCTTGTCATTGTGGCACACCAAAATCACACCTTGGCAGCAGCAGCAGGGTATGCCAATAGAGCCACCCTTCTTCTCATCGCGTGCACCACTGGAGGTCTCTGCGCAGAGCACACTAGCCCGCGCGCCTGCGTTGCGCACAAACCCCTGCATGTGGGTGAAGCTGACAAGTAAAAGAGTCGAAACATATTTATGTTCAATTATTTTCCTCACTTGACTTTTTCGAAGCCACCGCTTACCTCGCACAGGGCTGATTTGATTCTTTACCGGTACCATTTTTTCCGTGGGCGACACCTGACAAGTGCACTACCCTGCCATCCGCTGATGCGTCGCTGCCGCCATGCCACCAGCCGGCCCCGCAGTGATAGCACCCTCCAAGTCCGTTGACAGCCTTGGAGAGGATATGTAAAAGAGTCGAGACATTTTTACATATCGTCATTGTCCGCATTTGAACACTTCAGAGCAATGTGCTGCCTTGTGCATCAGGCGACACCTGACGTGCGCACTACCCTGCTCTTCGCGGTTGCTTCGCGCCGCTGCCATGCCCCCCCCCCCGCCTCGCAGCGGTAGCACACTCCAGGTCTGTCTTTTTTGTTTCTTTACACATTGTCATTTTCCACATTTAATTTTTTCAGAGCAATTTGCCACCCTGTGCATCAGGCGACACCTGACCAGCGCACTGCCCTGCTCTTCGCTGCTGCGATGCCCCCCCTCCCGGCCCCGCAGCGGTAGCACTCTCCAAGTCTGTTGACAGCCTTGAGGGCAGTGCCAGCTCGAACGGCCCCCCACAGGCAGAGCCAGGCCCAGAGAATGGCGATACAGAGCCAAGCACAGCGGCCGTGGTTGGCGCAGTAGCGGTCACAGGCGCCGTGGCAGGGGCAGCCGTCACTGCAGCGGTGAGGGCGAGCGAGAGCGACTCTGAGGAACCTGCTGCTGAGCAGGTGCTGTGCTCAGCAGAAGAGAGTGCGGAAGAGGAAGGCGACACAGTGCGCTTCGGGGGCACCTCCGACATTGCTGGCGCCGCGTTCGCCCCTCCCGCCGCTGCCACTGCAGCACCTAAAGGTGACGGCAGCGACAGCGACGAAAGCGCTGCTGAGAGCTGCGCCACGGGCGCTGCCGCCGCCGCCACAGCGCTGCCAGCTCCTGCCGCGGCCACTGAGGCAGCTGTAGATGCCAGCCCCGACATTGGCGAAAGCGCAGAGGCTGTGGAGGTGGAGGCAGCGCTCGCCGCGGCCACTGCAGCACTTGCAGATGACGGCAGCGACGCAAGTTGTGCTGAGCAGCAACTGTGCTCAGCAGAAGTTTTTGGTGCCGAGGCTGCGCGTGTTGATTTGGAGGCGGCGGAGAAGGCAGAGGCGGCTGAGGCGGCGAGAGGGCGGGCGGCGGCGGCGGCGGCGGCGGCGCTGGCGGCGCAGATGCTGCTGGGGGAGCTGAGGGACAGGGAGGTGGGTCGCTCAGCAGTGTCCCAAAGTAGCGTACCACAGTATCGTGCCCCTTCCCATTCACTACTACAGGAGTATGTTGAATCCCAACACAAGCTTCAGCCCGGGTGAGCTGTTGCAGCAGTACAATACCGAGACAGAGGGGTTGCATGGCAGATGCTCAGCGGCTGTGGTGCAGCATGCTCAGCACAGAGGCAGAGAGGTGGGTTGCTCAGCGGGTGCAGTGCAGCATGCTCAGCAACTGCTCAGCAGCTGTGGTGCAGCGTGCTGAGTAGCCAAGGTGGCAGGTGTTAAGCGGCAGTAGTGGGCGCGCCTGGGAGACAGCGAGGCTACCGTTTACACGGTATCGGTGTATAACGACCTGCGGGTAGTTGCTCACAACCCTTACAACACGTCTACAAATGCTGGTGTTGTGTGTGATGTGCAGGCGGCGCTGTGCGCGTCGCCGGCACACAGAAGTTGAACTTGTGTTTTCTTCTAAATTATGCGGTTCACCACCTTCATGGTATCCTGAAGTGGATGCGCGGGTGGATATTTGCAGCTCTTAAATCATGTGTAAACTGCTGGCGTTGTGTGCCATGCGCAGGCAGCACTCTGCGCATCAGTGGCAGATGCGACGGAGGCGCACGAGGGCGAGGTGGCGGCGCTGCGGCAGCGTATTGCGGGACTTGAGGCGCAGGCAGCGCGGCGGCGCAAGACGGGCCGCGAGCTGGCACGCAGCGCCCAGGTGCATATTAATCACATACATGCGAAGTATATATATATATATATATATATATGAAGTACTTTTGAAGTACCGGCACACATATACATATACCTTTATTAAACTCCGCTTAGGGCGCAAAAAGCCCTTCGCACACGGTGCGCGTGACCAGAAAAAGGATCAGACAGGTAGCAAAAAACCTGGCAATGCTCAGCACCGCGTACGATAAGGGAACCCTGGCATGGTGCCAGAGCACTACTCTGACGGACTACAGCCCCACGTCCCAGCACAGGTACACATACGCGTGCATGTTGTATTTCAATCATGTCTCCGTTGTTTAAAAAGTAGGTGCGTTTGTGTACGTGCATGCCTGAAGGCAAGTTTGGTAGATGATCAGGCGGCGCGCAAGATGGGCCGCGAGCTGGCACGCAGCGCCCAGGTGCACACCTGCGCGTGCACATGAATGTGTGGTGCGCGCCAGGTGCATGCGCACACATACAACAGCAGTATACACTTGAATTACAAGTGCACGGCAGAGTTGTACTCTGCCGTGTTATGCCCACTCGGCGCGCCCAGTCACTGCTTGGTGGTGCTTGTGCACGCACCTCGAGAGACACCACTTTGGCAGCTCTACTTCGCAGTTGATCTGAAAGAAGCCAAGCAGTCAAATCAAGCTTGCAATGCCACTGGACTCCACCAATCTATGGTAAGACCTTATAGCACGCAGTACAGCAGCTGGCTAGCACAGCAGGTTGCACCACCGGAATGGGGGCACGGCGGCGCAGATGAATCATGTATTTACCATGATTATTTGCATTCATGAATGAGTTCATTTGCAAAACGCGGGACAGAGCTCTGCTCAAGCACTAGCATCCAGTGCTACCGCAGCAGGCTGCAGACTGCAGTACCCGGCGGGCGTTGCGTGACACAGAGCTGATTCATTAACTCAACCTGTCATGATCACCAATGTTCATGAATGAATTCACAGGACGCGGCGCAGCTGGTCCAGCGCTACCGCAGCGGGCTGCAGACTGCAGTACCTGTAAGCTTCAAAGGCGTCCCGTGGCAGAGAGCTGGTTCACGATTTTTGACAAAATTTAATGAGCACCCATTGATGTTCATGAATGAATTCACAGGACGCGGCACAGCTGGTCCAGCGCTACCGCAGCAGGGTCCAGTACCTGCAGGGTGCTGTGGCGCAGCTGGATGGCTCCGCGGCAACTCTGGCCGCCAAGGCGCAGGAGGGGGCGGTGAGTCAACTTCAACTTCAACTTTAACACTTAACTTCAACTCTCACTGCTGTAACAGATAACTTCAACTCTCACTGCTGCGCGCAACCATGCCCGCCCAATTAGGCTCCTAGTAGTGGTTTGTACCAATGCGCATATATGTATGACTCTGGCCGCCAAGGCGCAGGAGGGGGCAATGAGTCAACTTCAGCTTCAACTTCAATTGACAACTTCAACTCTCATTGCTGGGCACAACCATGCCCGCAATTAAGCTCGTCGTAGTACTTTCAAAAGTAGTTCGTACCGGTACGCGTATGACTCTGGTGGCCAAGGCGCAGTAGGGGGCGGTGAGTTAACTTCAACTTTGACTTCAATTGTCAACTTCAACTCTGCGGTTGCATCCGCCACTGCGCCCGCCCCTGATGCGTACACGCATTTCTCGCTGCTGCGTGCACCATGCCCACCCGATTAGGCTCCTCACCAGTAGTATGTACCGGTGCCCACATGACCCCATCTCTCTGGAGTAATGTGCGAAATTCCACACTCCTTGAGGTGGAAGTTGATGTTACCTGGGCTAGCTGTCCCAAACCCCAACCCCCGCCATGGCCCTGTGCTTTTTTGGTAGTTGTGAGGGGCGCCCCTGGCGCATATCTATTACTGCTGCACCCATGGCTGCCCTGGAGCCACGCCAACCTGCGGTCACACCCAGAACATCCCCCCCCCCCGGTACACATGACGCCACCAACCTGCTCGCACCCACACCTCACAATAGCACCGTGCACCCCCCCTTTGCAAATGAAGCCCACAGCACCACCTAACCGCTGACGCCCCCCCCTGCCCCCCTTCCCCCCCGGCGGGTGCCCCCTACCCCCCCAACCCCATGCCATCAAAGCCCGCAGCACCACCTAATCCCTGCAACTCAGCAGTGACGCTGCCCCCCCCCTGCCCCCCTCTCCCCCTGGGGGTGCCCCCTGTCCCCAGCCAGTGCTGAAACTTCCCCCCCGCTACCCCCCTGCCCCCCTGGGAGTGCCCCCTGCACCCAGCCAGCGCTGACGCC